>JAQZBX010083975.1:0-13315 GCA_029593785.1 Cabassous unicinctus | reverse complement strand
AGTCCCCTGAGTGCAGGAGCAGTGTCTGGCAAAAGAGGATGGCCCACTGTTGGGTTCTTGTTATTGATGACTAGCCTTATGAGTCTTTGCTCTTGTAATTGAAACTTGGCCTACTCTTATGGGGTGCCTAAGGGTTGCCATCTGAGAACCTCCTTGTTGCTCAAATGTGGTCTATCTCTAAGCCAAAGTCAGCATATGAATGTATTACCTTCTGCCCAACGTGGCACGTGACTGCCGGATATGAGCTTCCCTGGCAACGAGGGATTAATGCCAGGTTCCAACTGGAAACACGAATGGAAAAAAACTTTGAATAAAAGGGGGAATAGGTAAAGACAAATGAGTTCATGTGGCTATGAGACTTCAAAGAGAGTCAGGAGGTCATCCCAGAGGTAATGCTTACACACATCTCAGTAGGATTTCATAGAACACCAAGGTGAATATCAGCCCACACAGAGGGGCTCCTGAGGGCTCTGGAGACACCCAGGTCCTATATAAGAGGGGATAGCCCCAGAGATTGATGCCTTATCAGTGTGCTCTACTTTTGAATCTGTGCTCCTGAGAGTGACAGAGTTGGACTCAAATAAGTCCACCTGCACATGGTCCATCAGTCCCTTTTATTCAAACCTATATGTGAGGCTGGAGTTTGTAGGTGTACTTCCAGAGACGGAGCCTCTGGCTTGCCTATGTGCTAGCTGTGTCTGGAATCTCAGTGGAGCTGCAACTCCTACTCTGCAGCTCAATGGACTCACCCAAGTCACCTGATGAGGAGACGATGATGGACAACGGCCATCCCAGTCCATGGAGAGAGCCTGCAGCTGAAGGCAGGATAATCCCATCCACTGTATCCATAGGATATAAGCCCACTCTCACTTGGAGGTAGAGTGGACATCACCATTCCAGTCCCCTCAGCATTGGGGGAAGAGCTATGGACTAGAGTGGACTTAATGGCATTCTGTTATAGACTTACTGTGACTCAAGCAATGGAAGAAATTATAATCGTGAGGTGGAGCCAGTGGCCACTACATGCTTTTGGGGTGGGAAGGGGATGGGCAGTTGTAATACAGGGGCTTTTTCAGGACTTGGGGGTTGTCCTGAGTGACACTGGGGCTACAGATATAGGCCATTTTAGAGCAGCATATACCATGCAGAACTGTGTGGAAGAGAGTGTGGTCTGCGATGTGAACTGTGGTCTATGCTTAGTGGCAAAGCCCCAGGATGTGTATATCCATTGCAGGTGATGTGCCACACTAATGAAAGATGTTTATGTGAGATGTTATGGGAGTTATGGGATTCGGAGATCATGGGAATCCCTGTAATTTTTGTGTAACATTTATGTAATCTAAGCACATTTTAAAATATATATGAAAAAAAAAAACATTTATGTAAGCAAATGCAAAAAAAAAAAAAAAAAAAGAAAGAATGCTGTGTTTTGTCAAATAACTTTTCTGCATTTATTGAAAAAGTCATGTGATTTTCATTCTTCAATTTATTTATGGGGTATATTACATTGATTTTCTTGTTGAACCACCCTTGCATAACTGGTATAAAGCCAACCTGATCATGATATATAATTTTTATGTATTTTTGGATTCAGTTAGCCAGTTAAGGATGAGCGTTTTTGCATTTATACTCATTAAATAAATTGGTCTGTAATTTTCTTTGTTCATAATATCTTTATTTGTCTTTAGTAATAAGTTGATGTTGGCTTCATAAAATGAGTTTGGTAGTGTTTGTCTTGTTCAGTTTTTTGGAAGAGTTTGAACAAGATTGATATTAGATCTTCTTTAAAGGATTGGTAGAATTCACTCATGAAGGTATCTGGTCCCGGGCTTTTCATTTTGGGGAGAGGTTTGAGGACTGTTTCAATTTCTTTACTTGTTAATTGTTTGATGAGGTCTTCTATTTCTTTGCAGGTCAGTGTTGTTGTTTATGTATTTCCAGAAGTTTGTCCATTTCATCAGTGTTGTTTGTTGGCATAAAGTTGTTCACAGTATCCACTTATGATCTCTTTTATTTCTCCTAAGTCAGTAGTAATGTCACCCTTCTCATTTCTTCTTTTATGTAATTGCATCTTCTCTCTCTCTCTTCTTTTTTTTTTGTTAATCTAGCAAAAGGTTTATAAATTTTGTTGATCTTCTTGAAGAACCAACTCTTAGTTTTGTTAACTTCCTCTATAGTATGTTTATTCTCCATTTAATTTATTTTACTGCAATCTTTATTATTTCTTTACTTTTGTTTGTTTTGGGATTTGTTTACTGTTCTTTTTCCAGTTCCTCTTGGTGTGTGGTTAGGATTTTGATTTTAACTTTTTCTTCTTTTTTAATATAAGCATTGAAGTTTATAAATTTCCTTCTCAGCACTGTCTTGCTTTATCCCATACATTTTGATATGTTGTGCTCTCATTTTAATTTGTCTCAAGATATTTAATAATTTCTTTTAGAATTCCTTCTTTAGCTTACTATTTATTTGAGTATATTGTTTAATTTTCATATATTCGTGAATTTTCTTTTTTTCTTGATTTCCAACTTTATTCTATTATGATCAGAGAAAGTGTTGTTTATCATTTCAATTATTTCAAATTTGTTGAGATCTGATTTATGTCCCACATATGTTTAATTGTGGAGAAGGAGTAATTGAGAAGAATTTATATCCTGTTGTTTGGGGGTATAATGCTCTATAAATATCTGTTAGATCTAGTTCATTGATCATATTATTCTAGCTCTCATTTTCATTATTTATCCTTTGTCCAAATGGTCTATCTAATGGTGAGAGTGTAATCTTGAAGTCTCCAACTATTATTTTAGAGATGTCTATTTCTCCTTCCAGTTTTTGCCAGTTTCTCATGTATTTTTATGACCTATATTAGGTGCATAAATATTTATTATTGTTATTGGTGAATTGTCCCTTTTAATATATATTAAACTACTTCATCTATTATAACATTTTTGCATTTAAATCTATTTTATCTGATATTGGTATTGCTATACCTGCTATTTTTTATTGCTATTAACATGGAATATCTTTTTCATAAGAAAAAAATCACATTGTCATCTCTGTCAATGCAGTAAACGCATTTGGCAAAAATACAGCATCCTTTCTCAATGGAAAGAATTTGAAATATAGGAATGAATGGAAACTTCCTCAAAATGATAAAGGGTTTACTTGAAAACCCTCAGCTAATATCATACTGAATGGTGACTTGCCAAAGACTTTCCCTCTAAGATCTAAAAAAAAAGGCAAGCATGTCCATTTTCACCATCTCATTTAACATTGTTTTAAAAGTACTTGCTCAAGCACTTAAGCAAGAAAAGGAAATAAAAAGCATCCATATTGGAAAGGTAGAAGTAAAACACTCTTTATTTGCAGATAGCATGCTCCTGTATGTAGAAATTACTGAAAAATCTATGACAAAGCTTCCAGAGCTGATAGTCATATTAAGAAAAATCACAGGATACAATATCAAAATGCAAATATCTTCAGTGTTTCTGTACAATAATAATGAGCAACCTGAGTTTGAAATCAAGGAACAATTCTGTTTCAAATAGCAATGAAAAGAATCAAATACCTACAAATTAACTTTGAGAATGGACAGGATTTGTACACAGAAAACTATATGGCGTTGCTAAAGGAAATCAAAGAATTAAATAAATAGAAGAATATTCCATGTTAATGGATTGGAAGACTAAATATCATTAAGATTTCCATCTTACCCAAAATGCCTTCTTTCTTTCTTCATGTATCTGCTTCTCAACCCATGTCCAGTAATGGATGAATTGATAAACAAAATGTGGCATATACATAAGATGGAGATTTATTCATTGTAAGAAGAAATGAATTAATGTCACACAAGACAACAGAGATGAACCTTGCAGAACTTGAGTGAAGTAAGCCAGTCAATAAAGGGCAAATAACAGATAATTTCACTGATATGATCTAAGGATTTTGAACAGACTCATGGAGGTAATGTCTGGAACACTTAGTATCAGAAGATAGAAAAAGAGTGGAGAGTGGTGAGCTGGGCAAAATCTATGATAAGTTGGAAGGTGGCAGTTTGGCAGTGAATGGGGTAGATGGGATACAGTGGTGTGAGTGGGGTTGATGGGACTGGAGTGTGAGTGTAAACAATATTAGGAGGATGGGTTGGGCCAACCATGGTGCTAGGTATTTTGGAAAGGATGTAGAGGAATATCACAGGATGAAGGAACAGATGAAATCTGGGTGCATTGTGGACTGTGATTGAAACACAATTGGCAGAGTGTTATTTTGATATCTATGTCAAGAGAGGATCACCAGTGTAGGATGTGGGTTATGAGGGGATATGTGGGGAAGGGTAGAATTATAACATGACTCTATTAAATATGAATGTGTTCATGCTGCCATAGCATGTTATGGGATTTGTTTACTGTTCTTTTTAACAAAATATTAAACTCAAATCTTGGGGTGTCTTCCTACCTTCTCAAATAGAGTGGCAAGAATCTAGTGAGTACATAGGCCAAGCTTAATAAAAAGAATACAGACCAATATGCCAAGCCTATGGTATCACTACTTGTACTTATGAACACTATTCTTGTACAATTGAAACTTAGCCTGACAATAATTATTTCCTAAGAGTTACCACTTGAAAACTTCCTGTTTATTCAAAGCTGGCCTTCTTCTAAGTGAAACTCAGTGAATAAAGTCACTATCTTTACCTCAGCATGGGACATGACTCCTGCAGGTGAGCCTCCCTGATAATGAGAGATTAATACCAAATACCAACCAATGACACATTTGGAAAAAAATACCTTGACTAAAGGAGGGAAATATTACATATAAAATTTCTATGGCTAAAATATTTCAAAGTGAATGTGAGGGCATTTCAGAGATTACACTTTGGCAGATCTCACTGATTGCCACAGTAAACAAAACCAAAGCAGGATCATATCATCAGCAAATAGTGAAATTTTTACTTCTCCCTTTCTTATTTGGGTGTCTCATTTCTTTTTCTAGCTTAATTGCTCTAGCTATAACCTAGGACAATATTGAATAATAATGGTGACAGTTGACATCCCAGTCTTTTCCTGATCTCAGCTGGAAAATTTTCAATCTTTCACCATTGAGGACAATTCTAGCTGCAAGTTTTTCATATGTGCACTTTACTATATTGAGAAATCTCCCTGCTATTCCTATCCTTTGGATTACTAGAATTAATAGATGAGTTCAGCAAAGTGGTGGGATACAAGTTTAATATTCCAAAAATCAATAGCATTTCTATACACTACTGATGTGCAATCTAAGGAGGAAATCAGAAAAAAATTCCATTCATAATAGTGTATTAGTCAGCATTCTCTAAAGAAACAGAATCAATAAGAGATATCTGTAAATAAGATGAGATTTTATAATAGTCTCTCATATTACCATCAGGATGCACAAGTCCAGGTTCTGCAGACAGACTGCAAGCCAGGGGCTCAGATGAGAATTTAATGAAGTTCCTTGATGAGTTTCCTGGAGACGTTGGCTGTCCAAAGATGAGCTGGGAAATTTTCTCTGAATCTTGAAATCACTTCCCCTTTTAAGGCATTCAACTAATTGGATAAAATGTCACTCATTGCTGATGACAACCTCCCTAGTTGATGGTAGCTGTAATCAGCCACCTATACAATAAACTCACTGATGACTAAAGCCCATAAGTGTCCTTGTAATACAATTAGCCTAGTGCTTACTAAGCAAACAACTGGGCACAACTATCTGACTGAGTTGACATATTAGCCTAACCATCACAAACAGTGACAAAAACAATCAAATATTTAGGACAAAACTTAACCAATGATGTAAAGGACTTGATTCAGAAAACTAGAAAACATTACTAAAAAAAAACAAAGACTTAAATAAATAGAAAGATATTCTGTGTTCATAGATTGGAAGACAAATTATCATTTAGATGTCAATTTCACCCAATCTGATTTACAAATTCAAGCCAATCCCAGAAAATCCCAACACCCTTTTTTTTGCAGAAATAAAAAAATCAATAATCAAATTTATTTAGAAGGGTAAGGGCCTTGAAGAGCCAAAAATATTTTGCAAATGAAGACAAAGTTGGAGGACTGTCACTTCTTGACTTTAAATAATATAACTTGACTAGAGTGGTAAAAACAAAATGGTACTCACATAAATATAGAGAGATTGACCAATGGAACCAAATCAAGAACTCAAAAATAGACCCTTACACCTACTGTCAAGTGATTTTTGACAAAGTAGTTAGACCCACCAAGCTGGACCAGAAGAGTCTATTCAAAAAATGGTGCTGAGGGAACTAGATAGCCATATCCAAAAGAAAGAAAGAAGACTCCTATCACTTACCTTATACAAAAATTAACTGAAAATGGATGAAGGACTTAATATAAAAACAACAACCATAAAACTCATAGAAAAAAATGTAGTCAAAATCTTCAAAATCTTGTGGTAGGCAGTAGTTTCTTAAACTTTACACCCAAAGCATGAGAAACAAAAGAAAATAAAGATAAATAGGACCTCCACAAAATTAAGTACTTTTTGCAAATCAAAGGTCTTTGTCAAAAGGGCGAAAACACAGTCGACTAAATTGGAGAAAATATTTGGCAATCACATATCTGATAAGGTTTTAATATCCATGGCCTATGTAGTGATCATACAACTCAACAATAAAGAGACAAACTATATGATTAAAAAATGGACAAAAGACTTTAAAACACAACTATACAAAAAAGAACTACAAATGGTGAAAAAAAAAACACATGAAAAAATGGTCAACATCACTAGCATTCAGGGAAATGCAAATCAAATTTACAATGAGATATCATTTCACATCTATTAGACTGGCTATTATTAAGTCAGAAAACTGCAAATGCTGGAGAGGATGCATACTCTTGGTGGGAATGTAGAATGGTACAGCCACTGTGGAGGATGGCTTGTAAGTTCCTAAGGAAGTTGAATATAGACTTACCGTGATCCCAGCAATACCATTCCTTAGTATATACCCAGAAGAATGCAGAGCAGTGAGAACAAATAGATATCTGCATACTAATGTTCAAAGCAGCATTACTCATTATAGCCAAAAGTTGCAAACAACCCAGGTGTCCAACAACTATTGAGTGGATAAACAAATTTTGGTTTTGTGATGGTTATGCTAATGTGTGAACTCGTCCAGGAAATTGTACCTGGTTGTTTGGTCAAGAAAGCACTGGACTAATTGTAGTACAAGGAAGTTTATAGACTTTAGTCATCTGTGGATTTACTGAATAGATGGCTAATTACATATACAGTCAATCAGGGAGATTGCCTTCAGCAATGAATGGTGTTTTACCCAATCAGTTGAATGCCTTAAAAAGGGAAGTGACTTTAGCATTCAGAAAGAATTTCCCAGCTAGTCTTTGGACAGCCAACATCTCCCAAGAACTCATAAAACCTTCATCAGACTTACATTGGAGACCCTGGTTTGCAACCTGCCTGCAGAATCTGGACTTATGCATCCTCACAGTGACATGAGAGACTTTTATAAAATCTCATCCTATTTACAGATATCTCCTTTTGATTCTGTTTCCCCAAAGAACCCTGACTTATATGGCTTGGTACCAGATATGGCTCTTGAGGAACAGAATCTTAAACATGGGATTTCTGAAGTGATTCTGGGAGTTTTGCAATTAATTTTTTAGTCTAATTGGACTCAAGGTTACTGATGAATCCCTCTCCAATAATGAAGAGGCCGCTAAAGTCCATGGCATGAGTTGAAAATGGAGACAAACAAAATATCACCACTGCATTCCCCTACTGCCATGCTTATAGGACGCAAGGATCTGGATGAGAGTGTTTTCAAAACCTTAACAGAGTTTTGTGGAGATAATAGTTACAATGATTTTGGCTCACTCCCCCTAGATTTTCTTGCTACAGTTACAAAAGAAAGGGATGAGCTAAAGGCTTCAAATTTGCAACTTAAACACTGCATGAATGATGTGAAAGTTTCTTTATGTGCTCTGAAAGAAAATCTAGCTTCATGCAGCCAAAAGCTTGAGATATCTGAAAACTAGACTCAGATTCTCACTGTAGAAGTAGCATAGTAAAAAAGGAAACTAAAATCTCAAATTTGCAGTGTGTCTCCTGTTAAAAGAAAGCATTGATTGGAAAGGAGTGGAAACCTGAGGATTAGGATGGAGACATATGGGATGATGGTATTGGTAGGGATGTTGGAAACCTAAATTGTTCTGAGGCTTTGCCAGGTTAACCTGTGATGGCCTGCCCTATGGAGAACACACTTTGTCAGCCTTGTATCACCCAGGCTCCAGCCTGCTCCAGGGAATGTGGACTTCCTCCCATTCCTAAGGCTGGTACCAGGCAAACTGAAGCATGTATGGCCCAACCTCCACCCTGCCCTGAGGAATCTGTCTTCCAACCCTGAAGAGATTAATCCTGTCCTTACTACGTGAAAATGAAAAGGAATTCCCCAAGGTTACGACAATGCAGAAATATTTCTAAGGTATGGAATCCTTCTCCTTACTCAAGCTCACCACCCTTCTACTTTATGAGACCCACAACTAGACTAATATCAAACAAGTCCACAAAGGTGAAAAATAAAACTGTGAGCCATGATGAAGTACACTATCCTCTAAAGGAACAGCAAGAGTTTTCCAAATTATATAGACAGAAATCAGAGAAATATGTGTGGGAATGGATACTAAGAGTACGGGATAATGGTGGAAAGAATATAAAGTTGGATGGACTGAATTTATTGATATAGACCCACTAAGCAGAAATTCTGGATTCAACACTGTAGCTTGGGGGAGTGGTTAGAAAGGGCTCCAAAAGTTTGTTTGGGTGGCTGACTGAATCATGGACCAAAAGATGGCCTAGCATGTCTGAGAATGAGATGCACAATTTGCCCTGGTTTACAGTAGAAGAGGGGATTCAAAGGCTTAGAGAGATTGGAATACTAGAATGTATTTAACATTTGAGATCTGCCCACCCACGCCAGGAATGCTCAGAGGACACACCTTTAACCAGGACTGTGAGAAATACATTTGTAAGACTAACTCCATTTTCCCTGAAGAGCTCTGTGTTTGCTCTTCTCTGTAGTTCAGATATTACTGTATGGAGAGCTTTAATGAAATTAGAATCCTTAAACATTATAGGGATGATCGGATGTTAGGCCAGTAAAAGTCAACTATCAGCACTTAATTGCCAAAAACATGGCGGATATGGCTACTGCAATGAAAGGCAGACTCAAAGCAGCAATCAAAATAATCTACATCACATAAAGTTATGGTTATCTGCCAGCAGCAAAGATGTACATTCAGCCTGTAAATAGCAGCATTCCCTGAGGCAATCAGCCTGCTACCTGGTTGCAGGTAGATTCCTTTGAATCACTTCCATCATGGAAGGGGCAGTGATTTGTTTTAATTGGAATAGACACATACTCTGGATATGGGTTTTCATTCCCTGCACACAATGCTTCTTCCAAAATTACTATCCATGGATTTACTGAATATCTTATCTACTGCATTGGCATTGCACATAGCATTGCTTCTGATTCAGGAACCCATTTCACAGAAAATGATGTTTGAGAATGGGCATGAGCCCATAAAATTCACTGGTCTTATCATGTTCTCCATTACCTTGAATTAGATGGATTGATATAATGGTGGAATGGCCTTGTAAAGACTCAATTATGGCACCAACTGGGTGGATATACCTTGCTGGGCTGGGGCAATATTCTCCAGAAGGCTGTGTATGCTTTAAATCACTGTCCACTCTATGGTGCTGTTTCTCCCATAGCCAGGATTCATGGATCAAGGTGTGGAAATGGGAGTGTCATCTCATTATTACCCCAGTGATCCACTAGGAAAATTTTTGCTTTGTGTCCCTGCAACCTTAAGCTTTATTGGTCTACAAAGTCTTATTCCAAAAGGTAGAGTGCTTCTACCCAGGAACAAAATAGTGATTCCATTGAACTGGAAGTTAATACTGCCACCTGACCAATTTTGACTCCTCTTACCTCTGACAAAACAGGCAAAGAAAGAATTAATGTACTTGTTAGGGTGATTGATCCTAACCATCAAGGGGAAATAAGAAGGCATCTACATAATGCGGGTAAAGAAGAATTTGCCTGGAATACGGGAGATCATCTAGGGCATCTCTTAGTACTGCCATACCCTGTGTTTAAAATCAATGGAATGCATTCAAGATGGGAACATCTGGAGCAGGCTTCTAGGGAGTGTATGAGTGTTCATTCTGTCATAATGTTTTGTATCAGTGGGTAGAAACCCACATAATGAACGGGAAGGAGTTGGACTCCCATCTTTGGGAGGACTGATTTGTTCAGAAATATACAGGCAGAAGTCTTTCAAGAGCAAAGGGTGGTTCCTAACAGGGGATGATAAACTAGTGGGTCAACACCTCTTTTTGCATGTAACTATGAATCTTGTCATCCAACGAGTCAAGCCAGGCGTCATCATGGGCCCTGTGGGGATGGGGTGGGAGGAATAGAATAGATCAGCCAGGGGGTATTTAGTGGTCAGTGGAAATGCTCTTAATTACCATACAGTGATGGACATAGGACATGGTAAATATCATCAAAATTTATAAAAGTGTATGGTCTAAATTGTAAACCATAGTGTAAACTATTGACTATGTTTAGTAGGTAGCTATGTTTCACTTTTTGTATATCAGTTATAACAATGCTATCATCCACATATAAAAAGGTATTAATATGGGGGGGAGGAAAGGTGGAGGATGCTGGGTATATGAGAGTCCCCTGTATTCTGTGTGTGACTTTGCTGTGATCTAAAACTCCTTTGAAAACAAAATGAAAAATATTGAGACACTGGGGAATCAGAGAGGGAAGGTGCCATGGT
This sequence comes from Cabassous unicinctus, assembly GCA_029593785.1. NCBI lineage: Eukaryota > Metazoa > Chordata > Mammalia > Cingulata > Chlamyphoridae > Cabassous > Cabassous unicinctus. Next base: position 2,453 of record JAQZBX010083975.1, on the reverse strand, counting down.
ATAGACTGGACACCAGATATTGCAGTGATGAAAGGCAAAATGTCAAAAATGTTTTCTTTAAATATTTTTCATTTCTCTAATATGCCAATCTTTTAATTTTATTTTTAGTTTTTTTAAAAAAATTATGTATTTGATCTCTTATATTTAAACTTATCATTATTATTTCATTTTCCTATTAATTGTATTCAGTTATTATAATGGCTCCATCTTTGAAGAAGATTTGGATCACAGAAGGGTTAAAACTAGGGTGGGAGAGGATCATTGGTGTGGGGTGTCAGGGATGGGGGATGCATGGGAGGAAGTTCACTTAAGCATAAATATAAGGTATATAAAAATGTTCAAATGTTCACAGGCCATTGTCACAGTGGGTGGAGAACCACTCAATAAATGAGAGAATATTGAATTCCAATCATCCAGAGCTCTGCCACATTCTCTAAGGAAGCAGCAACAGTCCCCCAAGTGCAGGGGCAACGACTGGCAAGGGAGGATGATCCACTGATGGGCCGTTGATATTGATGACTAGCCTTATGAGTCTTTGCTCTTGAAACTGAAACTTAGCTTATTGCTATGTGGTGCCTAAAGGTTGCCTCCTGAGAGCCTGCTTGTTGCACAAATGTGGCCTCACTCTAAGCACTACTCAGCATATGAATGCATTACCTTCCTCCTAGCGTGGGACATGACTCCCGGGGATGAGCCTCACTGGCACTGAGGGATTGCTACCACGTGCCAACTGCCAATGTGACTGGAAAAAGACCTTGAGTAAAAGGGGGAAAAGGTAAAGACAAATAAGTTTTTATGGCTAAGAGACTTCAAGACAAGTCAAGAGTTCATCACCGAGGTAATACTTACACACATATCAGTGGGATCTCATAGAATTTCAAAGTGGATATCACCCCAAATACTGGTGCTCCTGAGGGCTATGGAAACACCCAGGTCCTATGTCAGGGTGCATAGCTCTGGAGTTTGTTGCCTTGCCAGTGGGACCTGCTTTGGTATTTGCGCTCCTGAGAGTAACAGAGTTGGACTCAACTATGTCTTCCCTGAACATAGCTCATCTGTCCCTTCTATTCAAACCTATACTTGGTGCTGGAGTTTGTAAGTGTACAACCAGAGATTTGAGTATCTGGGCTGTCCATGTGCCAGCTGAGCCCAGACCCTTGGTGGAGCAGCAACTCCTACTATACAGCTCATTGGGCTCACCAGGGACAACTGGCAGGCAAATTATGATGGACATTGTCTATCCCAGGGAATGTAGAGGGTCTGCAGCACCAGGCAGGATAATCCCATCCATTTTCCCCATGAGATATAAGCCCCCTCTCAATTGGAGATGGAGTTGACATCACCATCCCAGACTCCTCAGAATGGCAGAAAGAGCTATTGACTGGTGTGGACCTACTGATATTTTACTATAGACATATTGTGATTCAAGCAATGGAAGAAATTACAACATTGATGTGGAACCAGTGGCCACTGGAGGTTCTGGGGGCAGGTAGAGGGAAAAGCAGTTGTAATATAAGGACTTTTTTGGGACTTAGGAATTGTGAGTGACATTGCAATGACAGATATAGGCCATTTTAAATACTTTATATAACATGCAGAACTGTATGGGAGAGAATGTGCTCTACAATATGAACTATGGTCCATGGTTAATTGCAAAGACCCACGATGTGTTTATCAATTTTAATTAATGTACCTCACTAATGAAGGATGTTTATTTGGGTGATAGGGAAAGGTGTAGGAGGTGGGGTATATGGGAATCCCTCTATTTTTTGTATAACATTTATATAATCTAAGTATCTTTTTTAAAAAACTGAAAAAAAAAAGTCAATGAAAAATTTCAATAACCCAATGCAAGCAGTAATAAGAATGCCCAGAATCTTCAGGAATAAAATTTGTGTCACCCAACCAGGCAAAGAACCATGGCCAGCTGTGGTGCATGCTGAGAGTAACAGGAACATGGAATGGGTAGTGGAAGAAGGTAGTAATAAACATGACCTTTGACCATGTGGCCAGTTACTGAAATGATGACTGTAATTGTCATGTATCTGTCTTCCCTGTTTTGTTTTGAGTATGATTGTTTAAGTACATAAAATGAATATCTTTGCTTTCTTCCATAACACTTTACCATATTATATAACAATTTGTATTAGTTTCATGTCATAATAATTCAGGATGTCAAGTTTAAGAGTAAATATTACCCAAGTGTTTGTACTTATTCTGAAGGGAATTGTAACCATTGGCCAATTTGATGTAATTATGAATTCCAAAAATATAATTGGATCATGCTTGTAAACTGATCTGTTAATCTGGGCATGATTAGGTTATGATTAGGCTGTTGATCCCCAACACTTGGGTGGGGAATTGAATATAAAAGGCAAGGCAAAGAACAGAGTTATAGCAGTCTTTTGAGAAGCAGCTTTGATGTTGGAAAGAAGGCCCCAGGAGAAGAGAAG
>JAQZBX010083974.1:0-13314 GCA_029593785.1 Cabassous unicinctus | reverse complement strand
GCTAATTGAGAAGACTAGATACTTTTCTTTTTCTTTCTTTCTTTTTTTCTCTTATATTTTTCAATATTTTCAGTTAAACAGAGGCAATTCTAAAGATTTACTATAAGTGGAACTGAGTTTCAAACAAGTGCCTTAACAAAAAAACAAAAGAAAGAAAAGGAAGGAAGGAAGGAAGGAAGGAAGGAAGGAAGGAAGGAAGGAAGGAAGGAAGGAAGGAAGGAAGGAAGGAAGGAAGGAAGGAAGGAAGGAAGGAAGGAAGGAAGGAAGGAAGGAAAGAAGGAAGGAAGGAAAGAAGGAAGGAGAAAGAAAAGCAAGAAAGCAAGCAAGCAAGCAAGAAAGCAAGCAAGCAAGAAAGAAACAACCTTAGCAAGGGAGAGAAACTGACCATCAGATTAAATCTATCAAGATAAATTGATTCCAACACACCAGCATAAATTTGAAAGTCTTACTTTGTAACAGGATGAAATGACTGCATCAAAGGGACAAACTAAAAAGCAAGAGGAGATGCAGAATTTAGAACTTATCAAAGATGTATGCAAACATTTCCAAAACAAACCCATGGAAATGAATGAAGAGTTAAAGGATATTAAGAAGACACAAGATGTGCAAACAGAAAAAATTATGAACATTTGTAAAAAAATAACAGATCTCATGTTATTGAAAGATACAAGAGAAGAAATTAAAATTACCCCAGTGTGGAGCAAATGTGGTTCAAGAGTTTGAGCACCTGTTTCCCCCATGGGAGGTCTCTGGATCAGTCCCTGGTGCCTCCTAAAAACAAAAACAATCAACAAGCAAACAAACCAACCAACTGCAAGACACTCTTCTTAGAAAAAAGGGTACAAATCAGTTGCAAGTGAAAGGTTGGAAAACAATTTTCCAAGCAAAGTGTAACCCAAAAAGAGCAGGGGTAACTATACTAATTTTGAACAGAATACTTCAAATGCAAAATTATTGTAAAAGACACGGGACACTATAAATCAATAAAATGAGTAATCTCCCCAAAAGAAAAAAAAAAACAAGTATAAATATATATGTACCTAACAAGGGTGTCCCAAAATACAAGGGATAATCATTGGCAAAACTGAAAAGAGAAATTGATGTCTCTACAATAATAGTGGGTGACTTCAATACACAAATCTCAGAACAGACAGATCATCTTGACAGAGGATCGATAAAGAATCAAAGATCTTGAATAATCTACAAATGTACTACACCTAACAGAAATATACAGAACAATGCATACCAATACAATAGGATATACATTCTTCTGAAGAATTTATAGATCAGTATCCAAGATAAGTGACATGTTAAATCATAGAACAACTCTCAATGACTACGTAAAGATTGAAGTTTTACAAAGCACTTTCTCTGAAAAGAATTTAATGAAAATGAAGCTAGGAATAAATAATTGGTGTAGAACTGTAAAATTCACAAATATGTTGAAGTTAAGCAATATGCTTTTAAACAATCAGTGGCTCAAGAAGGAAAGTGCAAGAATAGTCAGCAAATATCTTGAGGTGAATGCAAATGAGAATATAACATATCACAATTTATGAGATGTAATGAAAAAAGTGCTGAGGGGGGAGTTCTATGTTCTTCATGCCTATTTTAAAAAAACAATTCAGAATTGTCATAAAATATCTAACTGCACATTTGGAGGAACAAGAAAAACAAACAAACAAACAAACAAACAAAAAACAACAAACTAATCTTAAAGCAAGCAGAAGGAAAGAAATAAAGATTGGAGCAGATTAAAATAAATTTGAAAATAAAAATCAATAGAGAGAATAAACAAAACCAAAAGTTCTTTTATGAGAATATTAATAAAATTGACAAATCATTAGCTAGACTAACAGGGAAATAAAGAGAGAAGATGCAAATAAACAAAATCAGAAACTTGTGAGGGGACATCACTCTACTCCATAGAAATAAAAAGATCATAAGTGTTACAGCAGATGAAACTCAGACGATGAGAAACCCAAGCGGCACTCGGAGAGGCAGACAAACAAAATTTTATTATGCGTGGGCCCAGAGGAGAGTCAAGTCTCCCTTGTGGGGGTCTCATCATAGTTATTTGTCATAACTGCCATATTTGCAGACTCTATACCCTTTCCCGGGAGCAGGTAAGGGGGCATGGGGATAAGGGGCAGCTAGTAAGGTATGAGGAGTGTAACCTTTGATTGCCCTGCAAGTGTCAAATATTAGAGGCTGAGGTTGCACCTGCCAAGAATGGGACTGAAGCGCTCAGCATGGATTGTCTGCCCAGCTTTGACTGACTTGCAGCTTTCACTGGTTTTGAGGGTGGGTATCGGCTCCTAGGGAGGGGGCAAAGAAGGAAAGGATAAGCAATTCAAGTCACCGAAGGATCCTACTATACACCAATAAGCTATTGCAATTAAAGCCCTGTTCACTGTAGTCCAGTCTGCAGGAGTTGCCGCAGCTAGTACAATTCCAAACAGTAGGGCGAGTAGTCCTTCAAGGAGTAGAAACCACCCAGAGCAGGGGTCCATTCAGTAGGCGGTGAGGGTGGTGTTCCAGGGCAGTTCTGGGTGACTCAAACTCTTAAGGGTGGCTGGGTATGGGTTGGACTGTCCAGCTGTCCTGTTCTTTGTTGGGGTGAGCTCTCTTGACACTGGAATGGTGAATCCAAGGGACAATGCCTACAACTTGAAGAGCAGTGAGAGTTACAGGGAACACAGTATGTATACCTGTCCAGGCAGGCTGAAGGGTTTTTTTCCCCAGTCTTTCACCCATACTACGTCCCCTGGCCAGTGGGGTTGCACTGAGTGTCCCAGTTGGTTGAGGTTTCGGGAGAAGACAGTTTTATGTATTTGGGCTAGAGTTTTCCCCAGATGCTGGAGGATGGAATCTTGGCCAGCCTGCCCCAGGAGCTTGAGATTTCCTCTGAAGGCCTGGATAATTGGGGGTGGCCATCCAAATAGAATTTCAAAGGGTGAATAGCCTCTGGGCCCTGGTGTACACCTAAATTGGAGAAGGGTGAAGGGAAGTAAATCGACCCAGGGAAGACCAGTTTCTTGGCAGAATTTGGCTAGGGTGGCTTTGAGGGTTCAATTCACACATTCAACTTTCCCTGAACTCTGAGGTCTATAAGCAGTATGGAGTTTCCACTTGATCCCTAACATCTTTGCCAATTCTTAGACTACATAGGCCACAAAGGCTGGGCTATTGTCACTTTCAATGGACAGAGGCAACCTGTGTTGGGGAATGATTTCCCTAAGCAAAGCTTTAGTCACTTCTCTTGCTTTTTTGATGCAAGTGGGGAAAGCTTTGACCCAGCCTGAAAAGGTGCATATCATCACTAGTAGATATGTATACCCCCGACTTGGTTTTACTTCTGTGAAGTCTACTGTGAGATCTTCAAAAGGAGTTATCCCCATGTGCTGGATGCCGGTCAGAACCCAGGGGCTTTGCAGAGGGTTGTTTTTAGCACAAACTTGATACTGGCTCCTGATGGTGGCACAAAGAGAAGCTAGTCAGACTATGTAGTAATATCTTCTGAGTAAAGCTTCTAGCACAGTTTTCCCTGGGTGGGTGAGTTGGTAGTATTGCTGGATGAGGGCATGAGTGGCTCTTTGGGGCATGAAAATCTGGTTATCCAGGAGAATCAAGTTCTGTCGGGGGTTTGGCTTCCCCCTTCTCCCTCAGCCCATTCCTGTTCTTTCCTGGTATGGTTTAGTTGATTAGCTTCTTGCCCAAGAAGAGACAGCTGAAGCACTGATCTCAGGGCTTAAATCCCATGGGTTCCTTTGGCCACTTGTCAGGCTATTTTGTTAGCTAGTCTGTTTCCTTGGGTGACCATATGTGTCCCTTTTTGGTGTCCCCAACAGTGGATGATGGTGACTTTGTCCAGTTTCCATATTGCCTCTAGAAGTTGTAGAATTTCTTCTTTGTTTTTTATCTCTTTTCCCCCTGCAGTTAGGAGCTCTCTTTCTTTATAAATTGCTCCTTGGGTATGAATGGTGGTGAATGCATATTTAGAGTCAGTGTAAATGTTTACTGCCTGCCTGGTGGCTAACTACAGGGCTTGGACCAGACACGGAGTTCTGTTCATTGTGCGGACCATCCCAGGGTAAAGACGCTGCTTCCACTACCTGTTCAGCAGTGGCGACTGCATACCCAGTAAACTTCTCCCCGTTTTTAACAAGACTTCTTCCATCTGTAAATAGTGTCTGATCTGGGGAAGGAAGTGGTCTGTTTTGGAGGTCAGGGTGACTGGTGTAAACTTCTTCATTCACTTCAACCCAATCATGTTCAGGGACCCCTTCTTCGTCTGGCAAAAAGGTGGTGGGGTTTAGACCATGCACTGTTTCTATTGTTACTCTGGGGTTTTCACAGAGTAAACCTTGGTAATGTGCAAGCCAGGAGTTGGATAACCACAGGTTCCCATGTGAATTCATTAGGGCAGCAACCGCATGTGGCACCATGACATGAATAGCCTGTCTGTGGGTCAATTTGTTGGCTTCTTTGACGATGGTTACGGTCGCTGCCAGGACTTTTAGGCAGCACAGCCATTATGAAGCCACAGGTTCCAGATGCTTGGAGAGTTAAGTGATGAGACTTTGCCAGGGGCCGATTTTTAGTGTGAGGACTCCGAGGGCTACCTTGTTCTTCTCATGCACGAACAAGTTGAAGTTCGAGTTATGTCCAGGATCCCCAAGGCAAAGGTTCAGCCAAGTTGTCTTTTAATGTCTTGAAAGGCCCTCTGTTGGGCTTCTCCCTAGATGAGGGACTCCTTTTCTGGACCCTTCAGAACTTCATAGAGGGGTTTGGCCATGGTTGCAAACCCAGGAATCCAGATGTGACAGAACCTACAACCACAAGGAACTCACGAAGTATTCTTTTTGTGGTGGATTTAGGGATGGTGCAGATTGCTTTCTTTTGTTCTGGTCCAAGCATCCAGTGCCCTTGTGAGATGATGACCCCCAGGTACTTGACCTATTGTTTGCAGATTTGGGCTTTCCTCCAAGACACTTTATATCCATTCTGTGTTAGAAGTTGCAGGAGAGCCTGGGTCCCTCTCTGGCAGTCCTCTTTCATCTCACTGGCAAATAGGAGGTCATCTACATATTGCAAAAGAGTACACCTGCAGTATTCCTGGAGGTAGGTGACCAGATTTGCTGCTAAGTCTTCCCCAAAAGGGGAGTTTTTGCAGGACCTGAGTCCAGGTTAGCTGAGATTTCTGCCAGGTTTTAGGATCTTCCCATTCAAAGGCAAACAGAGGCTAGCTCAGGGTGGTCCAGCTGCAGGCAGAAGAAGGCATCTTTCAAGTCCAAGCAAGGGAAACAGGCGGCTTCAGGTGGAAGCTGTCCCAGCAAAGTGTACGGGTTAGGAACAACCTGATGTAAGGTGAGAGTGATGTTGATGGCTTGTAGTTCCTGGATTAGTCAATATCCTGTCTGTCTGGCTTCTTCACTGGTAGTAATGGGGTGTTCCAGGGTGATTGGAACTCAATCAAGATCCCTCATTTCTCAGGCTATCTAACTGCTTGACCATGCCTAATTGTGCTTCGCTGGGAATCAGTTACTTCCTCTGCTGGACCAGGACAGCTCCAGGCTTCAGGTCAGTGATGATGGGTTCATGATTCCATACCACTCCCAGTGGATTTCTTTCTGCTCAAACCTGGGGAAAGAGTTCCAGCAGTTTTTCCAGATTCTGATTTGAATTTTTTTTAGCATGAAGTCTCCATTCCTATCTTTGGGGTATGGTGACGAGGAGAGTGAGGCCTGTCCCAAGGCTTAAATTTACTGGCCCCTCGGGTTTGAAGGTCATCTGGGCTACCAGTTTGGTTAAGAGGTCCCTACCAAGTAGGGGAACCAGACATTCAGGCAGGTCCAGAAATTCATGAGTTACTTTGTGGTCTCCTAGTTGACAAGTTCTCAACTGGCAAAAAGGTTGTTGACTAGACTGGTCTCCAGTTGCTCCTATAATATTAGCAGTTTTCCCACTAAAGGGGGTGAAGGGAGTTGTGACCACAGAATGTTCAGCACCAGTGTCTACCATGAAAGTCACTGGCTGGCCCCCAACTTGTAGTTTGACTGTGGGCTCATGGGAGCCAGGTTCCAGTGAGCCCGGTCACCCCTATTCGGAGTTGAGTCCAGCCAGCCTGATAAGATGGTTCTGGGGCTCAGATCAGTATTTCCTTTTGGGGTTGCTCCCTTTGTGTGCCTGATTCTTTCAGGGGCACTCATTTTTCCAATGTCCACTTTCTTTACAGTAAGCACATTGGTCTCTGCTCAGCGGGGTCCTCTTAGTACATTTCTCCCCTTTTCAAGGTGGTCCTCCTCATCTGGTGGGATCAGGATTTCTCAAGGCCGCTGCCAGCAGGGAAGCTTGATGTTTCATTTGCTTTTTGGCCTCTTGCTCGGCGGCTTTGTCCCAATTGATGAACAATTTACTGGCAACCTCAAGGAGTTGAAAAATGTTCATTCCCAAGAACCCTTCTAATTTTTGGAGCTTTCTCTTAATGTCCAATGCTGCCTGTGTGACAAAGGCAGCATTCACCATTTTCTGGTTCTCCAGAACTTCTGGGTCAGAATGGGTGTAGATTCCAAAGGCCTCACAAAGTCATTCATAGAAATCTCCCAGGGATTCTTCAGGCTTTTGAGTGAATAAAATCATCTTTGTCATATTTGTGGGACATTTTGCCCCTTCTCGGGCTCCTCAGAGGAGCGCTTCCCGATATTGCTGGATATCCCTGATCTATGTTGAAGTCTCAGTTTGGTAGGGCCTCTGGTGCTGCCTCTCATGCCCAATCTTCTGAGTCTAAGATGCTAGTAGGGGCCTGCTCCTGCAGCCACTTTCAGGCTTTTGTCAGAATCCATCGTCTATCCTCCGTATTAAGCAAAGTCAGGAGGAGTTAGCGACAGTCATCCCAAGTGGGACAATGTGTTTGGAAGATGGGCTTCATGAGATCAATAAGGGCTTGGGGCTTTTCTGAGTAGAAAGGGATGTGGTGCTTCCAGTTTAAGAGGTCTATAGTTGTAAAGGGCTGGTTATACAAAACAGGCCTCCTGGGACAGATGGTCCCATCCTCACCGATCTGGGCAGGACCCTGCATCTCACAGAGGGCCATCTGTAATGCGGGTGGTGCTGACTGGAGCCTCCTAGCTACTGGGGTTCCAGGGCTTTCTCCATAGGGGCCTGATGGTCCTGGAGGAACTGAAGGTGGGGGTGTTTCTGGGTTATCTGCCTGCACTCCTAGGCTAGGAGAGGATAGAGTGGCCAGAGCATACGGTGGTGGTGGTGGTGGTGGTGGTAGGTCCTCTTCCTAGGATCCCTGATGAATGACTGGTTTCTGGGGCCCTGTTCCCTGTGCAACCAAGACCCTGCTCTGTCCCTTTTTTCCAATGCAAAATCAAACCTGAGGGGGCAGAGTCCAGGCTATTTCTGACCAAGAATCGATGTAGGGAAACTGATCGGGATGGCCGGGAATTCCTGTGACAAAAAGCTACACTGCATAGACCCTGGCTACATCCAGGTTCCCTTCTGAGGTCTAGTCAATGCCAAAGTGGGCCATTCTAATTCACATAAGGTCCGGAGTGTGCTGGGATTCATTCAGATGCCATATACTCTGGAAAAGCTCCTCTTAAAATTCTTGAGCATTCATTCTAAGACAGTAGGTTTTGACTGTGATGAGTTCGTACCCTGAGTCAGTGGTGCAAAACAGACAAAGGAAGGGGTTGCCTCTTTCGAGGCCACTCAGATGACTGCCTGTCTGTGTCTCTTGTGAGAACTTCAACTCATCTTAGCTAAGGCACCCATGTATAGTCTGGATTAGCCATTATGCCATATGACGTAGCCGCAGAAAACAGGTTAGGGCTCACTCAGACTCCATAGCATGAGCTGTGGAGCCACACACTGGAACAACAGAAGGAAGCCTCTGCTGTCCTCATTCACACACAATCAGTCAGAAGTTATGCAGTCCCTCCCACAAGGATTGCCCTATTCTGTAATCTTGATACTCGAGATTTTGGGAGGTGATCAGTCTCCCCTTCCGTCTGGAGATAGATGGGCCTGACTTGGGATTCAGCATCCAGGGTCTTACATTTCCGAAGTCTTCAGGTGTCATTCAATCCACTTCCCCACTGAGTCAGGCTGGGGGGTGGGGATGAAACCTGTGGGGACCACCTCAGAAAGAGGTCCCGTTAAGAGGATGTGTGACACCTACCTCATTCACTCGGAGATTGCTGCTGGTCATGCCCATCAGTCCCAAGCCTGAAGCACAATGGACCTGCATGGTTGGATTTCCTAGCCAGGGAACCAAATGTTGTGGCAGATGGAACTTGGACTATGAGAAACCGAAGTGGCACTCAGAGAGGCGGAGGAACAAAGTTTTATTTACGTGAGCCCAGAGGAGAATCCAGTCCCCAAAGTCTGACCCCTGAGCTTGGGTTTTTGTGGGATTATATAGGAACTTGTGTGTTCTCTGTTTATTGGCTAGTGGGTTGCTGGACAAGCAGGCAAATTCCTTAAGCAAGAGGGCAGGTGGAGTTTACAAAAGCAGAAGTGCAAGTTTAGCTTATCTTTCTAAAGCAGAGGGCCTTAGTTGAAGGGGAGGAGAGGAGCTGTTATCTTCCTAAAGCTTTGGGTTTCAGTTAAAGTGGAAGAGAGAAGCTGCAGCAATTTCTTCATCAGTATATCACGTTCCTATGCAGTCAGAAAGTGACTCTGCAGAGAAACACCCAATATGTCAAAGTGCTCTTTTATCTAAAGATAGGAGCCTTCCAAATCAAATTACACTTGTAGCAGGACACAACAGATTGAAAAACAAAATAAGCAAAAACAAAATAAGCAACAACTCATTGTAAAATCATTTCATGTGAATTGTTATACAAAGTTCTGTGGATAAAATTACATGAGATGAAATAGCTGGCCTGAAAACAGAGCAAATAATCATCTGGAAAAATTATAATTACAAACACATTTTCAGTTTGGATAACTAATCAATATGTAGATTATGATAATGGGTTTCAGTTTTTTAAAATACGTTTGAACTTGAAAAATACAACATAATAAATAAAATGTAATAACAAGTGGCTTTTATATCCATAGATGTTGAAATTCAACTATTTTCACTTACCCTGTTGTCTGAGGAAAGCTTGAAATGCAAGGCTTTCTACTATTTTTTATATTAGCTAATAAGTACATTTGAACAATACAGTTTGAAATTGAACAAAAATCTTGAAAACCAAGCTGCGGTATTCAAAGGATCCCAGCAACAACTTAAATACATATAGAAATTCTCCTTTGTGTGTTGTTGTTAAAAAAAAAAAAAAAAAGCATAGAAGCAGAAGTAGTCAAAGTGTTTCCAGTTCCGGACAGACGATCTAGCGTCTGAGTATTCGAGAATGCCTCTGTATGTGTGTGTTCTTTCGTCTTTGGATTTGGATACTTTGAGCTAATTTGGAAGTGCCCGTTTGGTTGCCCACTGTATGATGCTTAAAAGCATGGCCATCCTCTGAGCCATGTCCTGCGCCCCAAACACATAATGCCCTTCTCCGGGCCCAACATCCTCAGCCCCATGGAGGAGACCTACAAGAAGCTCGGAGGCGCCAAGGCCAGCGCGCCACCCGGCCCCTCCTCCCAGGCGACAGCTGTGGCAGGCAAGCAGCCGCCACACGCCAAGGCGGGCCACAGAGCTGCGGCAACGGCCACCACTTATCGCAGGCCGCCTGGCGGCTCACAGTTCCCGCATGGCGCCAGGGGCGGCTACTGCTATGGCGGCCAGGGCAACATGGGTGAGCTACCCGCCTACTCAGACGGCATGCGGGGCGGCGCAGCAGCGGCCACCGGCTGGTACGGTGCCAACCCGGACCCGCGCTACTCGCCAAATGAGCTGGGCCTGCAGGCGGCGCGGGCTTTTCCTGCCTCAACCCGCAGCGCGCAAGGGGAGGGAGTGGCCCGGGACCTCGACCCGGACGCAGGTCGTGTTAGGGCCCCAGTACGCGGGGAAGTTCTCCTTAGAACACTTAAAATCACTTTCTATCTACATCTGGGTCAGCAAACATTTACTGAGGTCCAGATAATAAATACTTTTGTGTTTTCCAAAAGATGTTCCAAAGAGCATTTATAGAATTTAATATATAAGTCCTGCAAAATATTTGCGGTCCGTATCCCAACTACAAAATCTGCAGTTGTACTGTTGTACTGTTGTACTGTGAGGGCAGCCACAGACAATAGGTAAATGAATGATGTGGCTGTGTTCCAGTAAAACAGGCAATGGGCTGGGTTGGACATGCAAGCCATGCTTCCTTGACTACTGCCCTATATAATATAAATAATCTTAAAACTGACCAAAAAAAAGTAGTGAAAATCAAGAATGAATTGAATAAAAAGCACATGGAAAAGGAGAGACATGGGATAATAAAATAAATAGATTCTATATATTGTCAGCATTTTATAAATATGAAATATTTATCAGAATGCTAAGCATGGTATAAGTGTTTTAATTTTATCAATATACAGCCACTAGCAAATAGTTTTGAAATATTTAAGTCAAAGAGGAATATTGTATGAGAGGAAGATTTACTTTAAAAGTCTTTTTTTAAAATAGGTAGATAGATATCTTTTGAAAGATATACCAATTCTATAGCAGTTGTATTCAAAAACTATTTTTAAAAAATGAATAAACTTCTTCCTAAAAATGAAAACACAGATCCATTTTCATTTAAGAATTTTTTGTATTAATTACTTTAACTTTTAAAAATAGCATAAGAAGAATAATTTTTCTTGGTGTATAGTAATATCTTTTAATCAATTTCTCACCAAATATGTCTTTCATATCATGTTGAGGTATTAATCTGAATTATATGTTTATTAAATAGAGTCTAATTATTTTTGCATTCTAACTAAAATTGCCTGATATCATCAAATTTGCATTTTTGCAAATTTGGAAATTCTTGACTTGCAACTGATTCTTCTCTGTAGACCACACTATTTTTAATTAAGAATCATTCTCTACATAAGTTTGAAGGTGAACAGAACAAATTCTTATAAATGCAAAATACTGTCAACTTTAATGTTTCCATTTTGAACTTTGTAAATATTTCAGACTAATATATTTATTATACTACTGCCTTTTTGCCTCCTGAGTACCTTTCTTTATAACCATTTTTACAATATAAATGTCTTCTCTTTTTTTTTAAATTTTATTTTACATCCTTTACCAAATCTATACAATGAAAACTAGCAGAGCTTCTCAAACTTCTTCCTTTCCAGTACAGAATATAAACTTATTCAGTTAAAAATAGAAGCTCCCATCGAAAAAAAAATTCCCACAAGACGTTCCAAAGAGCATTTATAGAATTTCATGCATAAATCCTGCATAAAATTTGAGGAATCATATTTAAATTGTTCTGAATTTCTTTTACTTTTTAAAGAATGTACTACAATAATTCTATGCTCATCAGCTTTGTTTTCAATAATGCAATTTCCTAAAACAACATTATGAGCTGAAGTTTTTTGTTTTTCCAGTCATTGAATACATTGATTAAGGTTTTCCAACTTATTTTGAATAAATGTTACAAAATTTTAATGGCTTTTTTCATACATAGTACAGTACCATGATAGGACATTTAGGTTTATTTCCAAAGTCTTAAGTGCCTATGTCTAATATATAATTGATGGTGGCCAGCAAAGAAGAAACATTCTTTTATTCACAGGAGGTCCCCACATAAAAATTTTGTAGTTTTGCTACTCTACATTGTGGATATATGTAAATGTTTATAAATTTTGACAACTACTGCTTCCATTACCATCAATAGAATATGAACAATGATAAATTATGTGCTTCCCATGGTAAATACAAAGTATACTATCCAAAGTTTACTTAATTGAACAAGAATATTGTTTTTCCTGTGAAGCTGTGCTGCACAATTTAACACAGCAAAACCAAATAATTTTATTTTGAATGCTGAACATGTTAGGTGAATTTTACAAAAGCATACCTTATTAATACTAGATATTTCATATTTGACAGAATAAACATAGAAATCTTGTATTTGATTCCATAAATTGCATGGAAAAAACAAATTGACTCATCATTCAAATTACCTTAATTGATTTTCCATTGGAAGGATCTGAACACATAGATGTAAACCTGTCATCATGTAATGATGGAAGATGTTCTTCTGCCAATACAGGCAAAACATTCACAAACACTGCTTCAGTTTTCATACCTGCAGAAGAAAATCTGGAATAAAAAGTGTATAAAATTCATTTAAACAGTCATTTTATCTAAATGAGAAATGATATTTCACAGAGTGATATGTAAACACACTATGTGTAGCTGCATTTTAAATCATAGTATTTACACACATTCTTTTTAATTTAATTATTAACCTTTGAAGTAGACACTGATGCTTCTTCAGTGTGTTTGTCTTTTGTTTCCTTTTTACCATTGATATCCCTATGGTTTCTAAGGCTGGTTGCATATATCAATGAGTATTTTCTAAAAGTTACATATTCTTCATCAATTTTCTGAAAATCAGAAATTCAGTACTTAATTTTTATAAACATGCTCTTTCAGGTTTGAATTCATTACACCCAAAAGGATATATTCTAGCATGAAATGTGTCATCAAACAGTAAAATTATTTGCATATTTCTCAGTATAATAAATCTCAATACCTTTTTAGCAACACTTGCAGAACACTCTCAATATCCTCAACCTCTATTTCCTGTACACATTTCACATGCAACTAACCAATAATTATCCATATTACCTTGAGCCATCCATCTAGTAGTCTGGCAACTGCAGGCCTCTCATAGGTCACAAAATTGCTACAGCATAACTCTTTGGGGGAATAATGAATACTTCCTTCACAAACCAAGAAAAGAGTTGACTATCCTGGCTATTCTTAGGAGGTATCAGTTACTTTGTAAAGGGAAACAATTTTAAAAAATTTCAAGCACATCATGACAGAGTCTTTTCTGTTATTTTCCATTATTTCCTGCATTTAATTATGTGCTAAAATGAAACCTCCAATATATCTACACAGCAAAGGCTCTAGAATCTGGAGGTACATGAAACATTAAGAGGTGCATTTTCCATTAAATATTTGAAAATTGGCATTAAATAAACAATATAGTTTATGATAGCATCAAAACATAAAATATTTAGAGATGAATTGAACAGATACAGGCAAAACATATACACTAAAACCTACAAAATATTGTTGAGAAAAATTAAAAGCCTAAATAAAGATCTAAAAGTTATGTTAGTGTATTAGAAAATGCATTATTAGTAAGATATTAATTGTCCAAAGTTGATTTATAAATTTGCAGCAATCTC
>JAQZBX010083973.1:0-13317 GCA_029593785.1 Cabassous unicinctus | reverse complement strand
GACTTTTTATCAAATTGAGGAATTTTCCTTCTATTCCTATCTTTTGAAGTGTTTTTATCAAGAAACGATGATGGAATTTGTCAAATGCCTTTTCTGCATCGATCAAGATAATCATGTGATTTTTTTCCTTCAATTTGTTAATGTGATGTATTACATTGATTGATTTTCTTATGTTGAACCAGCTTTGCATATCATGAATAAATCCCACTTGGTCGTGATGTGTAAGTCTTTTGATATGCTGTTGCATTAAATTTGTAGAGAATTTTTGCATCTACGTTCATTAGAAAGATTGGTCTGTAATTTTATTCTCTTGTACTGTCTATATGGGTTTGGCATTACGGTGATGTTGGCTTCATAAAATGTGTTGGGTAATTTTCTCTCCTCTTCAATTTTTTGGAAAGTTCAGATAGGACTGGTGTTAATTCTTCTTGAAATGCTTGTGAAGCCATCAGTCCTAGACTTATCTTCGTAGGGAGATTTTTGATGATGGATTTTTTGGTGGTGGATTCAATCTCTTTAAATGTGATTGGTTTGTTAAGTTCTTATAATTCGTGTAGCATCGGTGTAGGTTGTGCATTTCTAGGAATTTGCCCATTTCATCTAGGTTGTCTAGTTTGTTGGCATACAGTTTCTCATAATATCCTCTTATGGTCCTTTTTATTTCTGTGGGGTCAGTCGTAACTTCACCCCTTTCAATTTGCATCTTCTCTCATTTTTTGTTAGTCTAGCTAGGGGGTTGTCAATTTTATTGATCTTCTCAAAGAACCAGCTTTTGGTTTTACTGATTTTCTGTATCGGTTTTTTTGTTCTCAATTTCATTTATTTCTGCTTGCTTTGGGAATGGTTTGCTGTTGTTTTTCTAGTTTCTGCAGTTGTTCAGTTAGATCTTTGGCTTTATCTCTTTCTCTTCTTTTTAATACAGGCGTTTAGGGCTATAAATTTCCCTCTCTGGACTGCCATCGCCGTAACCCATAAGTTTTGGTAAGCTGTGTTCTCATTTTCATTCATCTCGATATATTTACTAATATCACTTACAATTTCTTCTTTGACCCAATGTTTATTCATGAGTGTGTTTTTCAGCCCACACACATTTGCAAATTTACCTCTTTCCTATTATTGATTTCCAGTTTTATTCCATTATGATCTGAGAAGGTGCTTTGTATAATTTCAATCTTTATATATTTATTGGAATTGCACTGTACCTAACACGTGGTCTACCCTGGAGAAAGATCCATGAGCAACTGAGAAGAATGCAAAACCCACTGAGTTTGGGTGCAATGTTCTGTGTATGTCTGTTTGGTCTAACTCATTTATCATATGGTTCAAGTTCTCTATTTCCTTGTTGATCTTCTGTCTAGTTGTTCTATGTAATGATGTGAGTGGTGTGTTGAAGTCTCCAGTGATTACTGTAGAGATGTCTATTTCTCCCTTCAGTTTTGCCAGAGTTTGTCTCATGTATTTTGGGGAACCCTGGTTAGGTGCATAGATATTTATGACTGTTATTTCTTCCTGGTGAATTGTCCCTTTTACTAATATATATTGGCCTTCTGTATTTCTTGTAACTTTTTGCATTTAATGTTTGTTTTGTCTGATATTAGTACAGTTACCCTTGCTCTTTTTGGTTACTGTTTGCATGAAGTATCTTTTTCCAACCTTTCACTTTCAGACGGTTTATATCCGAGTCTAAGGTGAGTCTCTTGTAGGCAGCATATGGATGGCATTGTGTTTTTATCCATTCTGTCAGCCTATATCTTTTGATTAGGCAGTTTAATCCATTCACATTCAAAGACATTACTGTAAATGCATTATTCTGCCATTTTATTCTTTGGTTTTCATATGTCATATCTTATTTTCATCTTCTTTTTACTCTTTTAGTTATCCCTTCTGCTGTTCTCTCTTCTATACTTTCCTCCAAGCCTCTCTCTCCTGTCTTTTACTTTCAGGCTCTAAGGTTGGGTTTCTTAACCAGGTTACGTTCAAGGGGTCTGTGAGCTCAAATTTTAAAAAATCAACTTATTATCTTTATTTTTCTGACCTCTAACTGAAATATAGCATTTCCTTCACTTATGAATGTATGCAATAAATAAATTACAGTAGTATTCATTTCACCAGACTGGTAAGGGGTCCATGGAACAAAAAAGGTTAAGAACTCCTACTCTAAAGTTTCCTTTAATATTTCCTGCTAAGGTGGATTCTTTTTTACAACTCTCTTAGATTCTGTTTATGAATATTTTGAACTCACCTTTATATTTGAAGGAAAATTTTGCTGGATAAAGAATTCTGGGCTGGCAGTTCTTCTGTTTCTATATCCCAATTGTATCATACTACTGTCTTTTTGCCTCCATGGTTTCTGATGAGTAATCTACACTGTCTTACTGGGCTTCCCTGTATGCTGCTCTGAGAATTTTCTCTTTATTTTTGGAATTTGACATTCTGAGTAGTGTGTGTCTTAGACTAGGCCTATTCAGATTTATTCTGATTGGGGTACTCTATGCTTCTTGGACATGTAAATTCATTTCTTCCCTGGAATTTGGAAATTTTCAGCCATTATTTACTCAAACACTCTTTCTGCCCATTTTTCCTTCTCTTCTCCTTCTGGAACTCCCATGACACATATGTTGTTGTGTTTCATGTTACCATGCAACTCCCTGAGCCCCTGCTCAATTTTTTCCATTCTTTTTTCTCTTTGTTCTTTTCTCTCTTCAATTTCAGCTGTTCTGTCTGCGGTATCACTTATTCCTTCTTCTATCATTTCGACTCTCTTGTTGTATGCCACTAATGTGTTTTTGATCTCTATTGTCTTCCATTCCCATAAGCTCTTTTATTTTTCTATTCAGGTTTTCAAATTCTTCTTCGTGCTCACTCAAAGTCTTCTTGATGTAGTTTATCTCTTTAGCCATATTGTCTTTCAACTCATTAATTTGATTTTGGAAATTTGTGTATATCTCGTTGATTAGTTGTCTCAGATCCTGCATCTCTTCTGGGGCTTTGATATATTCCTTTTCTTGGGTCATTTCTTCCATTTTCTTATTATGGCTTGTAATTTTTTGCTGATGTTTAGGCATTTGATTAGGATGGTGAGTTTACTCAGATGGTAAATTCCTCTCTTTCATCAGGATTTAGTGGCAGAAGGCTGTGTGTTACTGCTGTTCCTTGAGTCTTGGTTCAATCTGTTCAGGGTCGTTAGCATTGTTCCTGTTAGTTGCTCAAATCTGAGGCCCTGGACTCTGTAGGGGGTTGCAGATCTGCTTCCTAGGGCCTTGGGCAGGGAGGAGTTTTGGTGTTGTGATTCTTTTCCATTGCCCCTCTCTCTTCTGGGTGGTATACAGCCTTCCTCTGGTGTCCTACATCCTAGAAGAATTTTTTTCCAGGCCATTTCTGCCTGTCCCCTAGCTATTTTTCTGGGAGAGAAGAGAGGCCTGTGTCTTTCTAGTCCATTATTTCCCAGAAAGCATGACAAGGAAACTATTAAAGAATCCTAGTATCATGTTAAAAGGACTTAAGAGCTGATTTTAAGAGGTTCCTAATGACCAAAGATGAGGCAATTTGAATAATTATAATAACTAAAATGGCTTGAAATACTCTAGTTTAGGTCCATAGCATGTAAACAAGCAAACAAATAAACCCAAACTACTAGTTGATTGATCAACACTGGAGGATGCTAGGGAACTTTTTTTTTTTAATCCGAGGGAAAAAAAAAGAAAAATACTCAACATTTATCCTACTTCCCTTCCCTTCCCTCTTCTCTTCCCCTTTCCCTTTTCCCTTCCCCCTTCCCCCACTCTTTCTTTCATACCAGGGGCTGGAGATTGAACCCAGGATCTCATATGTGGGAAGCCAGCACTCAACCACTGAGACACATAGGCTTCCCTGAGTTGGCTTTATCATTTGTTTTGTTGTTACTTGTTGTTTTTGTTTTTTCAGAAGGCACTGGGGACCAAACCTGGGCCTGTCCATGTGGGTGGGAGGCAGGCACTCAACTGCTTGAGTCATATCTGCTCCCCTGTCCTAGTTTTCTTAAATGAACTGTTCCACTGGGTAACCAATTATAAGATGAGAAGATTTTCTTTATGGAAGTGTTCCAGTTAGGAAATGAAAAAAGATGGATAGAATTCAATTATAGCCATATTGTAATCACTAATGAACCAAACATCTGGGTGCTAAACATGAATGGCTGTTAACATCACAAAAAGAGACAAGAAGGTATTATGTACCTATGTAGCTCTTGATGGAAAAATACATGACCACTTATGAATTGCCAAAAAAAATAAATAAATAAATAAGAATGGGAATTTAATTAAGCCTCTAGCTCCAATTACCAACCCACAGGAAAGAGCGACATATTAAACTACACCATGGTAGACAATCAGCAAAATCCAGATCATGTAAAGCTATAGGACAAAAATACTAGTTTCATTAACTGAAAACAAAACACAAAGAAAGGATGAGGGAAAGACAGAGGTAGAGAGAAAAATGAGAGAGAGAGAGAAAGATAAATGGGAACCTATAGACTTAAAAGACATATAATCAGTCAAAATTTGACTAGATATTTGATATTATAAATTATTTTTAATGTTTTAGATGTGATAACTCAATTGTTGCTATATATTTTTTTTAATTCTAATTTTTGTAATGATATACTGGTTTGAATTTGCTTCAAAATGAATTAATTGGAGGAAGTGAATGAGATTGGCCATATGGTGATGGTAGTTGGGGGCAGGAGAAAAGGGCTTTGTGGTGCTATTCTGTCTACTTTTATGTATGTTCAAAATTCTCCATAATAAAAAGGTTAAAAAAATATTACCCTATGATGCTGGAAGGGGAAGGGGAAGAAACAGATTTTTTTTCTTTTATATACATATAAACCAAAAATTAACAGTTGTTATTGGAGAACCTTAACAGGAATGATAGAAAATTGTTATCAAAGACATTGCCAAGAGGTTAAGTAAGCCCCAAGGTAGCCATTTATATTTTGTCAGACATAAATAAAAACTGGAAATGTTTGCAAGTCATTTACTTAAGATTCTAAGATCTTAATCCATACTGAAGTAAAGTTGATTTTCTATGCAATTTATGCTTCATCTATATCTTGAAAGGATTCTGCCCAATGTTGCATGAGAAGTTTTACTGTGACATCCTGATTTTAAGAGCTAATTGTTATCACTTGTAAAACTGACTCCTGTAATTTCAGTATTTAAGTGACTTGAATTCATTCTTAGGGTGCTTATCAGGATAAAAAGTGCTATTACTGTTCTTAGCACTACAACAGTTCATCATCTACATCATTTTGTCATACTGTTGTTATTCTAGCTGTTAGGCCAAAAGCCTTGGAATTATCCCCAACCTGTCTTTCTCCCATTCTCCCAGTCAAAGCATATCCAGATTCCAACCACTTCACACTTCCACCACAACCATCCTGTTTCCTACCACCACCATTTCTCATTTAGATTATGTCAACAGTGCACAAAATGTCTCCTTGCTTCTGTCCTTGCCGTCTTCCCCTTAGCTTGTTCTCAACCCAGCAGTGATTCTTTTAAAAGTCAGATCATGTCACTTCTATGCTCAAAATCCTGCAATGATGTCCCACTTGAGAAGAAAAACCAAAATCCTTATAAAGGCTGACAAGCTCTTTCAAGACCCCCTCTCCCTCCCATCCTTCTTCTCTGACCTCACAGCTTAATCATTTCTCCCTTAACTCCTTCCCACTCCTTGAACATATGACACATATTCCTGCTGGAGGTCTTTACCCTTGTTTTTCCATCGTTCTGCAAAGTCTTCTCTCAGATATCTGCATGGCTTTTTACTCAAATGCCATCTACTCAGTGAGGCCGTCCCTGACACCCCATAAAACCAAACCCTATACACTCACTATTTTACTTTTCTGTGTATCTTTCCTCCATAGCACTTGGGATTTTCTAACATACTACATAATTTACTTATTGTTTTTTCTATTCATGATATGGTTCCCCCCTCACTTCAATATAAGCTTCATGAGGTTGGGAATATTTGTCTGTTTGCCTGAAACAACATCTGATTTAGAAGTGGTACTCAGATAATTAAGTAAATAAATTCATTCATTTTTTTTAAAAAGCAATGCAATGTTAAGTTTTTCCTCAATTCTATATTGTTTTGAAAATTTAAATTAAAAAAAACTTAATGTAATAAAAGACATATAGATTTTCCTTCTTCTCCAAATTGCAACTATATCCAAAGATGTTTGTTATCTTTTTTTCTTTTTTTACTTAACCTTTGTGCTGTTTCAACCGTCTGGTCCCAATCCTGCAAGGCTAGTTGTAATTTCATTTTCTTTACAAATGCAGGAAGAAAGCTTGGAAAGTTCACAATTATCTGGTTCACAGTCTCCAGAGCACCTGAATAATTTTGACGAATCTCAAGGCAATGTGCCTAATGAAAGGGGGAAAAAAGTGACATCAAAATTGGGTTTATACATACCAAGGTTCTCACAACAGTATCCCTGAATAGGCAGATAGTTTATTAACTTCCATATTCTTGTCTTACAAGTTTTTGTAAGGAATAGTTGTCAATTTTATAAGAAAAACAGAAGTTTAAAACATCACAGAACAGTAAAAATATATTACATAAGCAATTTCATTTTAAGATCTACATTTAAATAACTGAGAAATATCAATATAGGATAAAAATTTTAAAAATATGATTTTAGAAACACCACACAACAAAATTTTTTTCTACTCTTACACTTTTAGAATAAAACATTTCCAGGACATTTGCAAGTAGCATCTGACATTAAAGGACTTTTTTACCTATTTTTAAAATTACTTCCAGATCAAAGGAAATACGACTTTAATGAACACTGAAACAACTCCCTCTACCTCAACAATTCCACTTCTAGGAATTTATCTTAAGGATATAATTGGACAAGACTACAAAAAAGCTTACAGAAAATATTTATGGCAAAACTATTTATAATAGAAATAATGAAAATACCAAATATCCATAGAGGATTTAATTATAGCATAACTATTTAATAGAATTTTTGTTAGCCATTAAAAATGATTATGTAGAGTTGTAGATCTATATTTACTGACATGAAGAGATGTCATATAGAATACTGTGACTGGTTATCTTTAGGTGATATTTATTTTCTCATTCAGTAGTTAATACACTTTTTGAATTTTTTTTACAATATCCCTGTGTTACTTTTATAATCAGGAAAATAGAGCTATAAATATTATAGGTAATGTTTTAAAAACAGATAATGAAGTACATTTATCACATCAGATTGTTTAGCTGTACCTCTGAATTTCCTTTAGGAATAAATTTAGTCCTAGTATATCTCAGTGAAAAATGAGCACCCAGTCTCAATGGATCTGTGACAGAAATGCAATATATTCCTGAAATCAATTGTAGATTATATCCCCATAGAATTAAAGGAATATATGAGAACCAAAGATGCCAAGAGTATGTAAAAATAAATGACTATTATTTAAGTTTCTAAACAGTTGACGATAATAGGAAAGAAATTAACATTTGCTGTTGGGCTTTACCTAAATAGTTGGTACTACAAATTAGCAAAACCATGTTGCAAAGACCTCATGTATATGTCCACATCTAATACCCGTGCTTAGTTTGTCACTTCCTGTATAAATGCAGAGTAGGAGATTAAACTAAATTTGCTGTGTATTTGGTTCCCCCTGGTTGGAATGAGATTAATGTAACTTTCCTGTTGAATTAACTGAAAAATAAATAAGAATACACTATTGGAATGAGTTATATCAGAAAAAGAATTAGTCAATTTTTACTATTGGAGGAAAAATGTAATTCCCTCCTAAACTGCTTACATTAACACCTGAAATAGCCCTGCCCTAAAAGATTATCAACTAGCTTTTCCTTAAGGAATAGAGAAAGAGAGGCGAAAAGTAAGGCTTTTTAAAAAAATCAAAACTTGCCAAATGCCCAATTCCTAGAGCAGTGCCATTAGGTAAAAATTGAGCCCAGTTTGTCTGAATACTAGTTGTCTTGGTGCCAAAAACCTGAATAAGCTCACCATCCTATCAACAGACTTTAACAAGAAGAGCAATGTGGGAACATTAATAAGAGCTAAGATACTCGTCCCCTCTGCTTTTTCTCTTTATCCCCCAAATTATTGCTCATCTAATAGACTGCTTATCCTATCCTATATAAATTTTCTTTCTTCTTTCTGAATCAAAATAAAATAAAATAAAATAAAAATAAAATAAAATAAATTATAAGGCATTCCAGAAGGCAGCAATGGGGATTGAAGAGAGAGTCTGAATTAAATATTTCCACCCACCAATGATTTCTAATGACTCTGTCAATTGCTCATCCTTCACCATGTAAGTCAGATCATGTTACTTCTCTGCTCAACACCATTTAGTGGCTTCTATATCACTGAAGTAAAAGCCAAAGGCCTTACAGAATTCGCCCAGCTTCTCTTCACCTCCCTGTACCCACACGCCTTCATGCCTGCCTTCTTTCCCTCCAATCTCCATTTCTACTCTCGTCCTCACTTATCCATGTTAGCCTCCTAGCCTCCCTACTATCCCCTGAACATGCCTTAGGCATTTGTACTATTTCCTCTATCTGGAGTGCTTTTCCCCAGATGTCCACAGATCTTTGTCCCTTACTTCCAATAAGTCACTTTCTCTGACCACCTCATTTAAAACTGCAAGTCATAAACTGGCTTTCTATCTTTCCCTACTTCATTTTTCCATTGCACTTATCTCTTTCTAATATACTATATAACTTACTTATTTTTCATATTTTCTGTCTCCACCACAAGAATATAAGCTCCACACAAGCAGGTTTTGTTCTGTTCAGAGTATACCTAGTAGCTACAATGATGCCTCGCAGAGATGTGACACACAATAAATGTTTGTTGAGGAAAGAATGAATGAAGCAACAAAGGAAAAAAACAAATAAAATTGATCCAAGATTCAGGAACTTTGTGTAGGGAATACATTTCTTTAGTTTATTAGTCATTGTCCTACACAAATGCACTTGAGAACTGACAACAGTAACATGAAAATTATCTCTTTTGAACTAATTAGTATTGTTGGGTTTCAAATACATTACGAATAAATTTAAAAACATGATTTATTTACATTGAGTCAAACTCACCTTACCCAGCAGAGCAAAAATATCACTACCATCTTGTAATCCCTCTTCAAAATATCTTAGTGCTTTTTTAGTGTAAGGTTCTTTTCCTCTTGTAATATCAAGCCATGCTCTCAAAATCTGTCCCTGTAAAATGAATATTCTACTCTTACTTCTATTTTTTGGAAATGAAAGAAATAAGAATTGATGAAAGAACTAAACCTAGTAACATTTTTTGTAACTAGTAACAGAAAGTACCCAATAAGGTTATGAAAAATAAAATTCTGTTCAGTAAAACAGCTTTTGAACCCTGGGCAGCCTGAAGTCTTGGAAAATATACTTTATTACGAATTTCAGCCTTTAAGATTACTACTTTGCTCCATATGATTAATAAATATATCAAATATTTCATTAATGTTAAAATCAATATTCTTATCTACTACTAAGCCAGTAAAATAGGATTAATAATTACTAAACATGCAAGTCAATATATCAAAAGAATTTTGTCACCTTTTTTTGGTCAAGCTGACCAAATGAACTAAGATGGAAAAACAGAAGATGTCTTACTTTCACATACAGTAAAGATTAAGATAATCTGGCAATTATTCTCTTGACCTCTTGACTACTCCAATGAGTTTCAAATGAAAGGATACATGGCCTCAGAAATAAAAAATTTATAAACCTTTAGCTAAGATTATATTTACTGCCCATATTTCACTTGAAAAGACAGATATGAATGCTAAAAAAATACTAATTCTATCCACTAGATCAGTGTCCTTAATTGAATGGTTTCAACTAACTATTGTGTCTGTGTGGATGAGTCTAACCTATATTTTTAGCCCAATACCTTTTCTAAACTTTTCTTCTCTTTTCCCAAAAGTTCATTTGCTATCTCCATCTCACCGTTTTGCCAGTGCCTGAAATATAACATGCCTTTCGTCAAATATGTCACCTTCCTCCAAGCCTAGCTCCTCAACCCAACGTATTTTCTCTTTGTGTTAACTGGTCTCAGTACTATCCAGACTTAATCCCTCAGAGACATACTTGATATCTAACACCTCACTACCTTTGCCCCACTATTTATAATCAGTTGACAAGTCCCATGGGTACTAATTAATTTTCAAATTTGTACGCACTCTGCAATATTTAAGTGTACACCCTCAAAATCTTCTGCCAGAAAGCACTACCTTTTTTACCTTATTTTTCTAGTTTCTCCCCAGGCCAGTTTATTCCACCAACCATTGCTGAAATCAATGCACTCTAATTATATCACTCCCATAAATAAAAACCTTCAATGGTTTCTCAATGCCTATCAGATTACATACAAACATTTATACCTAGCAGTCAAGATCCTTAAATTTGCCCCAACCCACCTCTCCGAGCTTTTCTCCCACCATCTTCATCTACGTAGCTGTGATCCAGTCAAATCAGGTTTTTCACTGTACCTAGAACTGAAATATCTCCTTGTTTTCTCATTCCCATCTATGATTTCTCACATTGGAGGTATCTACTTCCCTTTTCCATAATCACTGCCTGTTTTTCAGGTTTTAGTTCAAATACTATTTCCTTCAATAAACTTTCATTTCCATTAAGTATTTAAAATAGTACCTAGCACAAAGTCAGCAAGCAATAAATGTTAGCTATTATTTTATTGAGCACTTTAAAAACACCTCTCTCATACCACTTGTAATTTTTCTCACATTATTAGCTGGGTATGTTTTCTATGCCATTTCTAGATTAATCATTCATGAAAGTAAAGCTTGTCTTTCTTATCTTTCTATTAACATCATGAATAATGGTGCCTTTGTACCTAGAGCTGTTAAATAAGGAAAGAGGGATGGAAGGAAGGAAAGAGAGAAGGAAGAAAGACATGGAAGGATGGGAGAGAGGCATGGAGGGAAACATGGGCAGACAAACTGATGGATCTTTTCAAGAGTTAATATACATAGCATAAGAGAACTACAATTTTACATAGAATGAAATATTAAAATAAAGCTGCTACAACCAGCAAGATTGCAGCAGCATAAGGAGCTCCTAGAGTCAGCTCATGCTACAGTGCAGTTAGTAATCATCCAGAGCTATCTAAAGCACCTGTTTGGGGGCTCCAGGAAACAGGAAGAGCATCCTGCAACATCCTTGAAAGAATGGAAGGAGGAGACTGCCCATCTGGAGAGAAGATTCCTAAGTAGAGCACTCTACACCCCAGAGGCCGGTGCCCATCCTCCACTGACTGCACAAGTCACCTCAGGAGCTATTCTGCAGCTGGAATTGGAAGCTCCACTTTCCAAAAAAGGGGGAAGAAGAGACGGTTAGGCACCAACTTCAGCTACTGATTAGTATATTTGGCAGGCTAAAGTATAATCCTAAGAACAGCTAAAGTTTGAACCTGTCCAAGTCAGAAAGAGGCCGGAAGTCACCATCTTAACTTCGCCCTTGGCACAAAGGAAAGCGGGGCTGACTGAAAATCAGTGCTGATAGGGACCACCTTCTTTCCATCCAGATCAGACTGCAGCGCTTGCATAAGTTCCAGCCCTACCTCTGGCAGGGAGGAAGCTGGGGGACCTACGCCAACCTCTCCGGGAAAATACAGGCCATGCTGTGGAGGCCGGTGATCATCTTACTCTGGTGGAGCAAGCCGCCTCAGGAATTATTTTGTGGCTGGAGTTGGAAGCTCCATTTCCAAAAACAGGGAAGGAAGAGACAGTTAGCCACCGATTTCAGCTAATGATTAGTAAATTCGGCTGGCTAAAGTATAACCCTAAGAACAGCTAAAGTTTGAAACTGTCCTAGTTGGAAAGAGGCCAGTAGCTGCCATTTTGACTCTACCCCCAGCATGAGGGGCAGTTGGGTTGACTGAAAATCACAGTGAAAGTAGCGACTGGTTTCTTTCACCCAGATGGGCCTGCAGCCCTAGTCTAGGCTTCAGCCCCACCTCTAGCAGGGAGGAAGCTGGCAGGCCCTGCACCAGCCTCTCCAGGTAACTACAGGTACATTCAGCTGGCACAGACTGAATAGTCGGAAGTCTACTGGGGCAACTGCACAGCATAGATTGCTGCCCACAACTGCAGCTGCATCCCCACCCTAGGCAGGGGATAAAGGGGCTTGAAGCTTCACCAGTCTCTCTGGGCAACTACAGTCTAGGCCTGCACGACTTGGATTATTACACTTGGCTGTGGCTCTGTCCCTTACCACGGCAAAGGAGAAAGCTGGCAGAAGCTTCATTGGTCCCTGGGACAATGAGGGCAGCTTGAGCCTCCACAGCTTACAGCACCAACTACATCCTTGGCTCCTATTATACAATCAGCAAGGGAGAAAGGGCAAGAAAGCCCTAAACTAAAGAGAGAAACTGCACCCAGAATAAATACTCTAGGTAAGGCAGATGCCAAGACACCAACAAAAAATTACAATCCACACCAAGGAACAGGAAGATTTGGCTGAGTTAAAGGAATAAGATAAGCCTCCAGATGACATAAAAGAGTTGAGAAAACTAATCATAGATGTTCAAACAAATCTCCTTAAAAAATTCACTGAGATGGCTAAAGAAATTAAGGATATTCAGAAGATATTGGATGAGCACAAAGAAGAATTTGAAAGCATACATAGAAAAACAGCAGATCTTATGGGAATGAAAGGTGCAATAAATGAAACTAAAAATACACTGGAATCATATAATAGCAGATTTGAGGAGGCAGAAGAAAGGACTGGTAAGCTTGAAGAAATGGCCTCTGAAAGCGAACATACAAAAGAACAGATGAAGAAAAGAATGGAAAAAATTGAACAAGGTCTCAGGGAACTAAATGACAGCAAGAGATATGCAAACATACATGTCATGGGTGTCCCAGAAGAAAAAGAGAAGGGAAAAGGGGCAGAAGGAATACTTGAAGAAATAATGGTGGAAAATTTCCCAACCCTATTGAAGGAGATAGATATCCATGTCCAAGGAGCACAACATACTCCCATCCGAATAAATTCTAATAGACCAACTCTGAGACACATACTAATCAGAATGGCAAATGCCAAAGACAAAGAGAGAATACTGAGAGCAGCAAGAGAAACGCAATGCATAACATATAAGGGATACCCAATAAGATTAAGTGCCGATTTCTCATCAGAAACCATGGAGGCAAGAAGACAGTGGTATGATATATTTAAGATACTGCAAGCCAAAAACTTCCAGTCAAGAATCTTATATCCAGCAAGATTGTCTTTCAAAAATGAGGG
>JAQZBX010083972.1:0-13313 GCA_029593785.1 Cabassous unicinctus | reverse complement strand
AAGAAGCTAGTGGTTTGCCTTTCAAGCAATTGGAATTTGAAAACTCTGAAAAAAGCACTGAAAAACAAAACAGCCAAGAAAGTTGCTACTTCTGTTATCATTATGAACATTATATAATCAAGAAGACTCCACTGAAATTGTTGGTTCCACCAACAGAATGAATTTTCTGCAATCCAGGTAGTAGGATACTCTTGCTATACGTAATTGTTAAATATTCACTGTGCCTCCCAGCTCATCATGCTTTGAAGTATAGGAACACAAAAGAGAAGGAAGGAGACATCGATGCTGAAAGATATTCTCCCATACACATTCCACACCATATCATGCAGATTCTATGGTGGATGCCAAACTTACTTATACTTTGAGTGTATTTTAGAAAAGTGGGCACTTGTATCTTTTACAAACTTCCTTAAGCCTTTGCCCTGTTTCCTTTCTAATATTCCTAGATAGTACATAGGTTCTTAAGAGAAGATATTTTATAGAGCATGTAAGGTGTGATTGATGGAGATCATTACAACTCTGCTATATACTCCTAGATGTTTACCTAATTTATCATGCCTATGCTTCTTTTTTTCTCAGAGGAAAAACCTTCCTTGAATTTATTAGGAGGACTTTACACTTCTCCAAGGACAGATGTTACTGGGGAAAATGACTGGTCTATGCATAGAATGGCTCAACTTGTCTTATGGTAAGTTCTCTTGCTGAAGTTTTTCTTTGTTGAGTATTTTCACAAGTACACAATTGTCTTCATGTTTTGTGCCCATTCTCATCGTTTTCTTCCATGTCTCTGATCATCCCACCAAACTATTAAAACTACCAGTGACTTAGCATAAATCAATACTTCTTTCTATTTTTCCTTCCAATCCAAAAGGCAACCATTGGTACTACTCAAATTTCTACTTTCTCAGAGAAGTCCCCTTATTACTGTTCATCAGTGTGACTACTGGGTTGGGGATATGATCTGCATTATCCTTTTTGGATATTTCCAGAATGCCAGGCAGCAGGATCTCTCAATCAAACTTGATGTTTTTCTTTTCTAGTCAGTTGATCCTAGGGCTATTCCCATGAGGATGTTAGTATAGGTTGTGAGATATAAGAGCCATATAATCTGAGCCATTGCTCATCCAAATCACTGGTGCTTTAATACCTGTTCATATCTGGTCTTGTGCATACTGCTTTAACTTGGAGTGGTTTTATGTATGCACAAATGTATGCCTTTGAAGTTCACGATGGACAGTTGAGATTGCATGGTATGTTGATGGCCCAAAGTTATGCATTTATTCTCTACTAGTGTGTAGTAGCACACCATTAGATTTTTATGAACTGAATAACTGCTTTTTTCAAAATGCGACATAACATTTCTCCAATAGCCTCAAGATATTTTTGTGATTTGTCTATATGGCTTGCTGAAGACTTGGTCCAGCATCCCCATCTGCCATAGATTCTTCAACCATTGTTTGATAAGCTCTGGTGTGGAGATATTTTGATCCCTGCAGTGCTACTCTTTGCAATGTAGCCAGCTTTGTGTCATCTATGGAGGCTCTGCTGGTCTTGGATTGGGTCCCTCAAATTAAGGATTTGGTGGCTATAGACTGGTCTAGGGTGCACTTCATTGAGACAATGACATTTTCTCCACATGTCCTCTCACCCTACATCAAATGAGTCCAGAATTGTTCACAATGCTGAGGTGGAGGTCCAAAGGAGAGTAGCAGAAACATGCTAAGGCCTCCTGAGGCAAACTGTCATTTTCACCATATTTTCCTGGTCAAAGCAAATTAAGTTGAGCCCCAAAACAAAGGTGGATAAATAGAATCCACCTACTGAATTAAGGGGAACTGCACTGTCAAGTTTAAAAGACATGGAATCAAAGGAAACTATAAAATGAGGCCATCTCTTCAAACAGTATACCCCCAAAATAAATGTGAATTCAAATTCAGTGAAGTTTTGTTGAGATCCATAAAATACCAAGACGTTAATGATGATGCTTTCCACTTTTACTCTCAGCAGCTTGGTTAAGTTTTTGAAGAGAGTGAGAGTCAAACTATATATTTCATAAGCAGCCATGGAATTTGTACTCCAGATCATCAAGTCTCCTCCACATATAAATATTTCCCCCCGAACCTTCCCTCCAGTTTAGCATTTTTATGCTAAGAAGAAATAAACCTTTTTCTTTCAAGATACCTCATCAAGTGCAGGGGCCTCTTGCATGACTCATTAATTAATGGAACAGAAGTACTCTTGTTTCACTTGGTGACCCAGGGGAGCCCAGGAAGTGCTATGGGCAGAAATGAGGAGGAAAGGTCGGGTTTTACCTGAAGTTACTGCAGAGACACAGAAATGGATATGTGATGGACAAGGTACCTAAACAGAAAATTTTCCAGTGGTTAAACATGAAGGGTAATTTTGATTTTGCTCCTTTCTATTCTTGCAGCAAAATAGTGCTCCTACTTGTCACACTTAATCTGATTTCTCGGTGTTCTCTCTTTCCATAACTGGGGCTTTCTTTCTCTAGGTCTGATCTTTGCTGTGCCTTCCCATTCTCACCCTTGTGCCATGAATTATATTTCACTATTCACCAAAAGTTAGATGCAACACGATTATTTAACAACTGATCGATGGACAAACAAAATGTGGTATATACATACTATGAAATCTTCTTGACTGATAAAATAGAGTGAAGTATTGATTTATATTCTAACATGGGTAAACTTTGAAGATATCATGTTGGGTGAAATGATACAGACCCAAAAAGACAAATATTGTATCATCCATCTTCTTTGAAATACATAAAGTAAGCAAATTCATAGATATAGATATAGATAGTGGATTATAGGATACAAGGGATCAGGTACAAGGGCAATGGAGAGATATTGCTTAATGGATGCAAAAGTTTTGTTTGAGGTGATGAAAGAGTTTAGGTAAAAGATGTTGGTGATGGTAGCCCAGTATAGTGAATATGATTATTATCAGTGAATTGTACACTTGATACTGTTATAAATGGGAAATATTCAGTTTCATTTAAGTTATAACATAAAAATTTAATATATATATATATATATAAATTTTGATCTCTATTATAATTTAAATGAAAAGAAATAATATTAGAATTATTAACAAAAAATTGAGCACCATACAAGGATATGGAAGCAAAATTAAATGAGACATTCCTTATAAGGTGTGAACACAGCATCATCTATAAAAGTTCTAAATATATTTTTATAATTAATAAACTTTTTAAAAATGAAGGACTATATAACAGGTCCTAATTTGTTTCACAAGCATTTTATTCCCAATTGTTTTGGCAAAGTGTCATTAGGCATAGGAGTGTAGTGTCCATGGTTCTATAACAAATGAACACAGTTCTCTACTTGGTTGAAGAGGAAAATAGGAAATTTTTGGAGGCAATGAAAAGGGAAGTGTTATCACCCAAAGTCAGTGTTTTGGAGATTCAAAGGATGTAGTCAAGATAGGTTCCTCAGTCTTAGACCCTGGAGAAACTCTATTTTGAAAGATTGGATAGACTTTTAGGTGGTTAGACGTATGTAAGTCAGAAAAGATCATGGAGGATGAATATTAAAAATTGGATTCATCCATCTCAGATCTTGGTCTCTTGGGAATAGAAAATCAACAAGAACTTTTTTTCTGTTCAGATTAGTTTCCCAGTGGGATATGATGAATCAGCAGTTCTAGCAACAAGAGGTAAATGTGCCTAAGGAGCAGATATGAGGAAGCTGTAAATACCTCCACTGTGACTGTGCTTCAGCTCATGCAACCTCAGGCAAGATGGGGCATGGTGGTTTCTTTGGGGTCCTAGCTTTGGCTGGGGGATGAATGCTTGACTCCTTCTTGCTGTCTTGTCTTGGGACAGAGCTTTATTCTCCATCATCAAAGACTCAAGGAGGAATTCAGACTTCCACTTGGAAACCTTCCTCTCTGAGAAACCATTCAGGTGAGTCATAGAGCCAAATAAGTAATGCAGGATGGGGACAGGTTGAATGAAATCTGAGAGGTTTTATCTGAGGTCATCTTAGTGCTAATTCTTTCTAGTCCAGGACCAAGAACTCTCCTTGCTTTTTCCCTGATTATTTAATTAATGTGTTTTATTTTTATAATATTTTTAAAAAGGAAGATTTCATTGATTTAGCAATGCAGACTTCATGGTTAACAAGTAAGTAGTGGGAATTGAAGCCCAATTAGAATAAGGAATGTAAGGGATAAAGTGAATCTAAGAAAAGCAGGACATCTGTCCAAAGAGCTTTGCATTTAAGAGTAGGTAAAATTTGGATATTAGCAGTGTAGGTATGTGCAGTGAAGAAAGAACTTTTTTTGTTTAATTTTCAAGAGAAGATACATTTGAGCATACTTGTATATTGATGGGAAAGTTCCATTCCAATGCAGGTAGATAGAATGTTGAAGCATATGTCCATGAGACGTACATTTTCAAATTGGTTGTTCACATGAGAAATGATAATTTTTTTAATTGGTGGAAAAAGGTACACTGAAACCTTCATTTGATAATTTTTCTTTCATTTCATTAGTGAGGTTAAATATATTTTGGTTTATGAGCCTTTCACATTCTCCATTGTAAATTGTACATGTTTTTGCTTTTGTACACTTGGGTGAGAATGTTTTTATTCTTATTTTTAAATTATATTCTTTCAAAACAGAACTGCAGTTTTTCCACCAATATTGGTGGTCATAATTTAGCTCTTTACATCTGTATAAATGCAATTGAGGAGGAATATTTGAGAGGCAATAAACTTTGTATGGTCCAATGTATCAGTGTTACATATGTTTTTTCCATTGTATTTCAACTGAAATTCTCTGTCAATTGAGTTAATCAATCACTTTTATATTCATTGCCATCTCATTTTCACATCTTTATTTCCCTAATTCTAAATTTTCCTATTTTGGTTACACATATTTCTAAAGGTTCCATCACCATCTGACATTATTTGGGAAGAATTTGTTATGAACTGAATATCTTTCACCTTCCTCCTATTCTGAAGCATATTTGAGTTCAAAGGTCTTTATGTGGGATGAAATGATAAATTTTGCTACTGTTTCCTCCATGTACCTTTAAAAAGTATATTTGTATCTTCATTTATTTCCAGGTCCTTTTCTATTAAATTATTACTCTACATGGATTATATTAAATATTATTTTCCATTTTGTCTTTCAGAATGTGGATTTAGATATTCCATTTAATTTTGTGTAATATAGTTGTTTTGAAACTGGTTTCAATCTTCCTGACACTTTTTTATTTCACTAATTCACATTTTCTTCAAATTTTCTGTTCACACACTTTCCTGAAAACACAGAACAAAGCAGGTATAGTCCTTGATCATTTGGATCATACATTTTACTGGGGAAATGAGAGTACAAATATAATTGTGTAAATGCCATAAAGTCTTCAGAGAACCATTATATGAACAAAGATAAATCAGACTAAGAACACTGATTGTTTAGGTTTGCCCAAAATATTAGGGAGGATGGCCTAGCTTGTAGGACAAGGAACAGAACTGGGACTGGAGTGTGCCCTTTGAATTTGTCAATAAAGAGGTCATAACCCAAAGCCTTAGAATAATAAAAGATCACTCCACAGGAAACTGATGGACTTGCTTCATACACTTTGGTTCCACACACAAAAAAACTAGTGTGATCAAATAAATACAGGACAGGCACATGAGTAGCAGGTAGATCAGGATGCGATGTGGAGACTATGACAAGGCAGGTGCAGGAAGAGCACCTGCTCCATCTGTGGTCCTTGAGCCTGATGTAGCATTGGGTCCCACACAGGCTGCCCGGTCTCTCTCCAAACTTGCTCTTCCATTTGGCTCTCTATTCATAGGAATTTTTCCCATTAGCACGGACTGTACTTCTTTTTAAACAGTTCTTGCCTTTAGTTGAATGGTTTACAAAATTAGACCATTTCTGAGACTCAGGAAAGTACTTAAACTTGTGATCTGCAAAGCGAACATAAACACACATGTGTGGCTGAATGAAAATAATCATACATTTATTTTCAATGTACCCTTAGAATGTATGAGGCACTTTTGCATTTCTCATGGAGAAATTTACTCTATTCTATATATACTATTTACACCCACCCTTATGAAATCTACTCTCACAAAACATGCCTCTAATATTTCTTCCATATGTATTTTAGCAATACTCTGCTTCTGTTCTTTCTTTCAGCATTGGCATTTCTGTGAAATCACATTCTTCATTCATTCTCACAATATATTTTTAATCAGCTACTCTTATAACCAGGCACCAACTGATGATGTCCAGTGAGGGGTAAGTATGTAGAATATTACAACATCACTCAAGGGACTCACATATGATTTGTCTGGGAACACAGAGAGGAAACACATGGATGTTAACAAAAACAGCACATCATTATCTTTCCTACCATCCAAATCCCAGAAATCATCAGCTTTCCCTAAGGATGTTAAGAATAAGGTTCAAAAGGAGATAATGCCAGCCTAACCTGAAGGGGTGCAGTAGTTTCCAAAAGGAACAGAAGTGAACAGCTTCAAGTGGAACTGTTGCAGAGACCCCAGGAAGAAGGAAGTAGAACTATGAATCACTGAATAGGGAAACTGTGGGGTTCTGGCAAAGGTTTATATCAAGTTCAAATTGGAACATGGAATTGGGTGCATGTGGTAAAGGAAGAATGTGACTTTTGAGAAGTAGAAGAGAATTCAGTCTCATCTCATTACCAGTTATAACCACTCATTTACTAGCAGGAGGGACTTATGTAAAGCATTTTGCATATTGATTATCAGTTAATCTTAGGAGGATGGATGTCATATTCCCTATTATACAGGTGATGGTATTAAGATTTAGAATGGTTTATTCATGTCAAAGTTTAAGAAAACATGTGGTGTATCCATGATTCAAAACCATGTGTACTTTATTGCATTTCTTTGCATTTAATATCCTTTAAAAAGTCTTCTACTGTTTCACATAAAATTTTCCAATATTTGTTGTGCTTATTATGATTTTCTTTTGTGAAAAATTCCTTAATTCCATTTGCTCATTTTACAGTTGGTGTGTTCATTCTCCTGAGTGAAGATACTACTACTTTAGTTTGGATAAATTGTTTTTGTGCTTTATTACTTTTTTTTCATTAAGATGATACAACTAGGTGGGAATGCCAACAGAATCCAGATAGGTTTTGTTCAAAACTGTCTCTCAGTGAAGCCCTGAGCTTATATGTCATTTTCCCTCAAGTCCATTTGATTGTGCTCATTATCTGCTTGTTGAGCAGATTTTTAAGTTTCTTTAAGGACAGGGAAGAAAATGACCATGTGAAAATGAAGCTTTTGGTTTACATGTCCAAGGGCTGTTGCCAGATTCAATTGCATGTTCCATTTCTAAATACTTTGGGAAAACATGATCTGATATTGCCAGCTTGCATAGTATTCCCTCCCCACATAATCACTGTGACTAGGGGTGAGAAGAGGATGGTATTATCAGGCCCAAGAAGGCTCAGGAGTACTATGTGTCTGTGAACACATGTGTGTGTTTGATGGGGAGACTGTCCACAAATTAGGGACATCTGAGCTCACAAATTCCAATATTTGTCTCATATAATTCAGAGTATGGATGCAATAGGAGTGACCCCATTTAATTTCAGGGATTTTATTTGCAACAAAATTAATGAAGTGCAAGAGGTACAATATTTGGAGAATACTTCTGTGTCTTGAAGTTTCAGGAGCAATGAGGCCATCTTGGTCATTAACCTTCTCAGACACCAACTATCATCATGCTTCCCCTTAGTCATTCCCCTGCCCCACTGGTTTCCTTGTTAACCTTGAACATCCTAAACATTGGCTCTCCTTAGGGTGCTTGTCCTTGAGTTTCCTTCTGAAGAGTACACACCTCCTCAAATATTACCTAGTATGATGGTCTTGCCTGAACTTTGTGGGAAAAATAGCATGACCTCTTCATTTTCTGGTTTTTTTTTTACCTGTTCTCTTCCTTGTAGCACTTGTAATGATATAGAATGTTATGATTTTGTGTTTATTTGCTTATATTATTTCTTCAGCAGCAGACTGTTGCACAAAGTCAGAACGTAATATGCACTGCTCCACTGAATGAATGAATTTCTTTTAAATAGTATAGAATGCATGACTATTTGGGGAATTATCTAAAAGTGGGACAGGAATCCCTAATCAGAGATAGCTCAAATGATCACCTAAAGAAGATGAGATTCAAAAACAAATTTGAGAAATAAACTTCTTGTTTGCAAAAGGGAAAATCATAGATTGTTTAGGAATCATATTCTTTCTCTATTTCTGAATAGTCACACCAACCACATGGAATCAGAAAATCAAACACAAGTTGTAATTTCCTCTTCGGGGATTATCAGAGAAACCAAGATTGCAGTCCCTCCTCTTTGGGCTGTTCCTATCCATGTATCTGGTCACCGTCTTTGGGAACCTGCTCATTGTCCTGGCCACCATCACAGACTCCCACCTCCACAGAGCCATGTACTTCTTCTTCTCTAACCTGTCTTTTATAGATATAGGTTTCACCTCCAACACTCTCCCAAAGATGCTCATGAACATCCAGATGCAGATCAGAGTTACAACCTATAGAGACTGCATCACTCAGATGTCATTTTCCTTACTCTTTTCAGCGTTGGAGGACTTCTTTTTATCTGTGATGGTCTATGATCACTTTGTGGCCATCTGTCTCTCCCTGCACTACATGGTCATCATGAAACCCCAGCTCTGTGTACTGCTGGTACTGTGGTCCTGGATTTTAATTATCCTGTAAGCTTTCTAGTATTGCAAATGTCATTTTGTACACACCTGGAAATCCTCCAGTTTTTCTGTGAGTATAATCATATTTGCAACTGGGCTACTGGGTGGAGGACCAGTCTTTGGTATCATTTTCTCCTATTTTAAGATTGTTTCCTCTGTATGTGTAATCTCATCAGCTATGGGGAAATATAAAGTTTTTTCCACCTGTGCATATAACCTTATTGTGGTTTCCTTATTTTACAGTACAATTGAGGGAGTGCACATTAGTTCTTTTGCTATACATTATTCACATGCATGTACACAAGCCTCAGTGATGTATGCAGTGTTCATATCCATGTTGAATCCATTTATCTACAGTCTGAGTAATAAAGACATAAAAAGGGCTCTGATAAGATTCCTTAGTGGAAAGACCAAAACCATTATTGGTCCAGCAGTTGACGAAGTGATGTGAATGGAGGATTCAAAGCCTCAGACACAGAAATTATGATTCTTTGATATTTTTAGAATCAGAGCCTTCCTTAGTATCAGATATGATCTTAAATGTGTTAAAGCACAACTTTAAGTCTTGCATTCTATTACTGAGGAAAATAATTCTTTTAAATTATTTATATCTAGTCATTAAGTAAGAAATCCTGATTTAAATTTGCTAGATATTTTACACTTTCAGGTGCAGGACCAGGTTGCATGTTATGCATCTTTTAAAATGCTGTCTCCATTCCTCTATACAAAATATCTGCCCTTTCTCTAATTTCCTTCATAAATACTGAAGATTTCACTAGTGTGCAATCTCTGTATTGACTCCATCTTCTGGTTTTTATTGCTTTAATGTTTGAACATCTGTTTAAGCTTCATGATGAAACAATGACATATACAAAAGCTTGAAATATAGTACAATGATTCCCTTGAGAATGAAGTGTTCTGAGTCAGGGCACTTGTTACTACTGATCAAACATGCACATCCATTCAACACCCACTACTTATCCCAAATGGAATCTCAAAAGTAGTCTCTTTTTAATTCACTCATCTGAAATCACCTAGAATAACAGTGTGATCATGAATTCTGCCTTCAATTATCTAAAGGAATCCTAAAAATAAATAGCACTTGATTATTCTGATTGTCTGCAGTTTTGTTCACATTGACTTCATTTAGCTATTGCTGAATAACAGGTCATCATGACATAAATGATTTAAGACTAGAGCTATTTGTGGTTGGATTTGTATTGAACTCTGCAGAGCTCCTCATGGGCTGTAATCAGCTGTGTTGAAATGCAAGTTACTGCTGATTCTATCTGGACCTGCTTTCATACTTGTGGCTTTTCTGGATAGAGGTTGGATTAAGGTTGCCTTTACTGAGACAATTGGCATCTGTTGCACATGTACCATCACCTTCCACCAGGTAGTCTGGAACTGTGAACTCACAGGCTCAGGGTTCCACGAACAATCAGGAGAAACACCCCAACATCTCTTAAGGCATTCTGTCACTTCCACTATATTCTCTTAGTGAAAATAAATGTTTGACAGGTGGGTAAATTGAGGAGGGTGGTTTGGAAGGTCCAGGGAATTGGGGGAAGGGTTGGAAGAGGGCCCAGGTGAACATTGGTGATTTGCGTGTATGTGGTTGAAAGTACAAAGTTAGGAATGCTCTTATAGCAATATGACAAGAAAGGGTTACTGGTTTTAAGGTGTTGGATGGGATGGCATTCAGGACAAGTTACACAAGCAGCAGGCTTCTAGGGAGTATGTGAGAGATCATTTTGTCATAATATGTTGTATCAGTGGGTGGAGACACAGATAATGAGAGGAAAGGAGTTGGACTCTTATCCTGGGGAGGACAGATACATTCACAGAGGAGTGGTATTCTCTTGGGAGCATGGGTGGTTCCTTATAGGGGAGGATAAACCAGTATGTCAAAACCTCAGTGTTATTGCAAGTAACTGTGAATCTTGTCATCCAAGGAATGAGGCCGGGGAATCGCTGTGGCCACCGAGGGGATGGGGAGGGAGAAATAGCATAGATAGAACAGGAGGTATTTAGTGGGCAATGGAAGTGTTCTACATGATCTTACGATGATGGATACAGACTATGTTAAATACCATCAAAATTTATAAAACTGTATGGTCCAAAATGTAAACCATAATATAAACCTTTGACCATCATTAGTAGCTATGTTTCACTATTTGTATATCAGATATGACAAAGGAACCATCCACATAAAAAAGATATTAATACAGGAACAGGGAAAAGAGGGAGGAGATTGGGCATATGGGAGTCCCCTGTATTCTGTCTGTGACTTTACTGTGACCTGAAACTTCTTTGAAAATAAAATTTATAAAGTAAGACATTGTGGAAATAAACAGAAGAAAATATCACTGTACATATAAGACAATGGATTTTACAGTGAGGAAAGGCAAAATATCAAAAAAAATTTTTAGAACTTTTCATTATTTTTTAATATCCCAATTTTAAAATTTTAAAATTTTTTTTGTATTTTATTTTTTATTTTTAAAACTATCATTATTTCATTTTCTCATTAATTGTATTTGGCTATTTTATTGGCTTCACTTTTTGAAGAAATTTTGTATCACAGACAGGTTACAATGGTGGCAAGGGAGGATCATTGGTGCAGGGTGTCAGTGATGGGAGATAAATAAGAAGAAGTTCACCTAGGCATAGATATAAGTTGTGTAAACATGTTCAAATATTCATGGGTCACTGTCATGTTTTGTGGAGTTACACATAATAACCAGAAGAATATCAAATTCCCATCCTAGGGGGCTCTCCCACATTCGCTAGTGGAACAGCAAGAATCTCCTGAGTACAGGGGCATTGACTAGTGAAGAATGATGGTCCAATGATAGACCCTTGATACTGATGGCTATGCTTATGAGTCTTTGCTCATGAAATTGCAACTTGGCTTAATATTATAGGGTGCCTAAGAATTATCCCCTGGGAGCCTCTTTGTTGCTCAAATATAACCTCTCTTTCAGCCAAACTCAGCATATAAATACATTACCTTTCCCTAGCATGGGACATGACACTTGCGGATAAGTCTCCCTTGCTCCAAGGGATTACTACAAAGCACCAACTAGCAATGCAACTGGAAAAATACCTCGACTAAAAGGGGGAAAAGGTAAAAACAAATGAGTTTATAACACTAAGAGTATTCAATATGAGTTGGGAGGTCATTCCAGAGGTTACACTTATGCATATCTCAGCAGGATTTCATTGACTGCCAAGGTAGATACTACCCCATATAATGGGGCTCCTGAGGACTTTGGAGGCATCCAGACACTATAGTGAGGGCAGATATCTCAGAAGTTTGGTGCCTTGCCAGAGGACACTACTTTGGAAGTTATGTTCCCCAGGGCAACAGAGTTGGACTCATTAGTGGTTTCCCTACACGTGACTCTTCTGTTCTTGTATTTAATTCTATAATTAGTAGTAAAGTTGATAGGTGTAATTCCAAGAGACTTAAATCTTTGGGTTGTCCAAGTGCCAGCTGGACCTCAATTCATATCAGAGATGTAACACTTTCTCTCCACTTCATTGGTATCACCCAGCACAACTAACTAGGAGGTGATGATGGACAACTACCATACCAAGGAAGGGAGAGAGTCTACAACTGCAAGCAAGTGAGTCCTATCATCAGCCCTAATGGATCACAGCCCCAGAGATGAAGTGGACATCAACATCCCAGAATCCTCAGGATTGGTGAATGAACTATGGACTAGAGTGGACTTACTGGTATTTTACTATAGACATGTTGTCTATAACAATGGAAGAAATTATATCACCAATGTGGAGGCAGTGGCCATTGGATGTTCTGAGGGCAGGGAAAGGGAAAAACAGTTATAATGCAGGGGTATTTTTGGGACTTGGGAATTTTCCTGAATGACATTGCAATGACAGATATAAGCCATTACGTATCTTCTCATAACCTACATATTTGGAAGGAAGAGAGTGTAAACTACAAAGTAAAATTTAACCCATGCTTAGTGGCAATACTCCAAAACATGTTCATCAATTGCAATGAATATACCACACTAAAAAAAAAAGGTCAGTTGAAAAAGAAAACTATAGAATAATCAAGGTTCTGAATAACACCGTGAACCCAGAGGTGGATGAGAATTGTGATTGATGGTAAAGAGGCAAGAGTGTCCTTCTGTGAACTAGAGCAGATGTATGCTCCTATTGCAGGGTGGTGGGAATGTGGAGAAGTATGGGAAAAATGAAAATGGTATGACAATAGACTCTGGTTAACAGCAATACTGTAATATTCACACATCTATGGCAAAGATAGACTGCATTGATAATTAATGGGGGATGTAGCAGTTTGACATTATTTATGAATTCCAAAAATAGATGTTAGATTATGTTTGTGAACTGGTTGTTTCCTCTAGGTATATTAGATTATATTGGATTTAGATGTTTCACTTTTACTTGATTAAATAATTATTATGGCTTTGATTGGGCCACATCAGGAAGACCTCGAGTCCCCACCCTCTTGGGGGGCAGGGACTCACAAAGAAAGTGCAG
>JAQZBX010083971.1:0-13315 GCA_029593785.1 Cabassous unicinctus | reverse complement strand
GTCTTCAAAGAGGTTTTAGGTCACAGTAAAG
The DNA here is from genome assembly GCA_029593785.1 of Cabassous unicinctus. NCBI lineage: Eukaryota > Metazoa > Chordata > Mammalia > Cingulata > Chlamyphoridae > Cabassous > Cabassous unicinctus. Next base: position 13,284 of record JAQZBX010083971.1, on the reverse strand, counting down.
TTACATACAGAATATAGGGGACTCCCATATACCCAACATCCTCCCCCTTTTCCCCCTTTGGTATTAATAACCATTCTACATGTGGATTGTACATTTGTTACAACTGATATACAAATATTGAAACATAGCTACTAACCATGGTCAATGGTTTACACTATGGTTTACATTTTAGACCATACACTTCTATAAATTTTTGATGAAATTTAACATGACCTGTGTCCATCATTGCAAGATCATGCAGAACACTTCCATTGCCCCCTAAATACCCCCTCTTCCATCTATTCTATTCCTCCCTCCCCCGCCCCTCAGGGTCCATGGCAACCACCAGGCTTCACTCCTTGAAGGACAAAGTTCATAGGTATTTGCTACAATGCTGAGGGCTTGACACACTAGTCTGTCCTCCCCTATTAGGAACTGCCCATGCTCTCAATAGACACTGTCCCTTCTGTTTGAGAACATATTGGGCCTCCCCAGCACGGGAGTCCAACTCCTTCCCATTCATTATGTGGTTCTCCTGCCACTGATACAGCACACTCTGACAACTCAGAGAGCTAGAGACTGGAAGATCGGTTTACAGGAAATAGAAAGGGAAAAGAAGATTGTGAACCATGCCCATATGGGCGAAAACTATAAGGTGGAAGTGAGTAGTTGGGCAGGGAGGGGTATGACAGGGGTGTAGGTATACTATTGGGTTAGGTGGTGCAAGCTTGACACTGGGGGGAGGGTTAGGGGAGGATGGGTTGGACGGTCCATGGAACTGGGGGGAGGGTTGGGGGTGGGAGCAGGTGAACAGTGGGGACTGGTGGGCACGTGGGTGAAACTACAATGATGAGAAAACCCTTTTGGCAATATGATAAGAAAGGATTACTGGTTTAGGGTGTTGGATGAGGGTGGCATTTGGGACAGAGCACACCTGGGGCAGTCTTCAAGTGAATGTGCAAGTGATCATTTTGTCAGCCAGCATTTTGACAGAGATATCTTTGAATTCCAGGTGAGAGAGAGAAAGAGGGGAGGGGCAGAGGAGAGAGAGAAAGAGGGGGAGACAGGGAAAGGGAGAAGGAGAAAGAGACTGAGAGGGAGGAGGAGGAAGAAAGAGCAAATGCCCTTATTTCCCAAAGAAACTCTCTCCCCAGTTTTACCTCCCAGGCCTTTGGTGCTCTGCTGTACATCAGAACCATAATCTTTTGCCTCCAGGGACTGCAGTTGTTCATTCACATTACAATGTTTTTGAAAAATGCCCACTACCTTTCCACTTTTAGCCCTGAGTGAGTTCTGAGTTAGGCAAAACAAAGACAAGCACCTTGCATCAGTCCTTCCACGTAGCCTCCAGACAGGTTAGACAGAACTCTTTGTGAGCAGGTCTGCTCTACTTTCAGTCCCCCACTAGGACCTTAGGCTGCTGCCTTAAAGACCACTGTTGAAGTGGGAGTGGGTGGGGCAAGAGCAAGTAAAAATGCCCCAGTGCTGTCCTAGCACTTTAAAGTTACCTTTTCCTAAAGAGTGGGTGGGGTAAGAGCAAGCCAGAAGCCACAGTGCTGTCCTAGTACTTTAGAGTTACCTTTTCTTTGCTTGGAGTTGCCTCGTCCACCATTTTCACTGGTGTCCTCTCTCGTCCAATTGCATTTATTTCAAAAGAAATGCTGTATGATGTACGTGTCCAACAAAGAATCTCACATATATGTTAGCGGCACATTCTAATCTCATAGGAGAGTTAAGGAACCCCCTTGTCACTCTTCACATTGGAGGGGGGCTCCAGCCCAGGGAAGGCGACATGGTCTTCCCAGGCAAGCTCTGTGTGAGGCCTTAGGATGAAGTATTTCCAACCAAGTTTTTCTTGGGTTTGTCATTCCTAGACTCTCCTTGCCTTTCATGAGATTGATGCTGGGAAGAAGGGCCCAAGGAGGTAATTTCACCAGCATTAATGGTCCTATCCACCTACATATGGGCTGGTACAAGAAGTTTTACAAAGCATTTTGGGGCCAAAAGAAAGTATTAACAAAGATGACTTCATCTGTAATTTTCCTCTGTATATCCCCCTTAAGGTATGTATTATAAGTGACTACTACTTAATTAATAGTTATTTATCAGCTCTTAAGAATTTATAAATTCTCCTTGCTTTTTCTATTTGACTTTGAAAAACACACACTGATATACAGTAGGTGTGACCCTGTGCATGTCTTTTTGACACTGGAGTGTAAGGTGCTTGAGGGAAAGAAGCACTTCTTTCCCTGGATTTCCCAGGGAACTTAGCTCAGTTTGTTGTACTAAATATTTACTAAGCAAAGACTTAACATTTGATGGATTAGTTAATGAGTGACCCCTTGGAACTTCTTTTCACTGGAATGTTTCACCCTACTAGCATCATTTTCCTGTAGCCCCAAGACTTTCACACTGTGTTCATCTTCTCTGCCACTTCCAGATCTGAGTAGGAAGCTCTAGGAAGAAAACATCTTCTATACCTATAGAGAGAGCAGGTAAGGGGCATGTGTGTGAGCCTGACATCGAGAAAGCTTGAGGATGGAAATGGTGTCCACATGAGGGGAAACCTCCGCAGTTACTGGTGGTTCTAAATACACAGGCCTGGCTCTTACGAGGGTAGTTTTGTGTTGCATGCTTTATGCAGAGATAGTTCACAGAGAGCGAAAACATGGTTAAGGGCTAGACATGTCACCTATGAGGAAAGTTTTAAGGATTCAACTGGAGAAGATAAAGAAGATACTATAAGGAAAATAGACCTTTTCCATAAAAGATTCAACTTTCAAAATGAACTTAGAAGTAAAACATAAGAAAGACTAGATATTTCTTAAAATTATGAAACTTTCATTTAATTGCAAATAAACTGATAGGTAGATATAATAAGGAAGTAATTACCTCAATATCAAAAAAATGATAAATGTAGATATCAGAAATTAAAATTAGTCATCTTGGGATGTAAGATATTCCCTATTGCTCAATAGAGATTTTTAGAGAGAAGGTAGATGACTACCTATGAGGGTGTTTTCAAGGATTTGTTGGATCTTCTCTAGAGCTCTTTCCAAACTATAATTCTGTGAAATGAAAAATTCACTGGTCTACAGAAGACATCGTGATGTAATGGTCTCTTTTGTTCCTATCTCATGAGTGTTTTTACATTATTTTCAAATTTCCTCTGTGCATACTGATGAATCAACACAAGGTAAGTGAAGAGCTGAACTGTCTACCAGGAAGTAAGGAGCTGCTTAAAGAACCACCTAAGTGAAGAGAGAATAGCTTTCTATATGGAGTTCTGGTCAGCTGGAAGGAACACCACAGTTACAAAATAAAGCTCCATTCCTCTTTGGGGATTGTTTCCTCCAAATAGAAGTACCTCTATTATGTGAAATGCAAAAATATGTGTTAAATGTAAAAATTCAAATAGAAGTGTGTGAATTTAAATTCTTTTCCTAACCAACCCAAGACAGCCAAATACCTTTTGATTTTATGCATTTATATGTATTTTCTGTGATTTTGCACTTAAAATGTATTGTGAAAGTCTTTCCATGTCACCACACATACTTCATTCTTTTATGTGACTCCCTGGTATTCTATTGAGTATGTCATAATTTACATAATGAAATCCCTACTGATGAGTGTTTAAATTGTTTACGCTCTCTCTTCCTTCCCTCCCTCCCTTCCTCCCTCCCTCTCCACTCACATAACTATTTCTTTGCATCACTGTTTATCAGAAATTTTAGTCTCCCTTATTCTCTTAAACGTTTGTTTATTATTATTGTTATCTTTATTATTAATTTACTACAAATGTGCTGCTGTGAAGACAGTGATTATTAATATAGTTTGATGTCACTGCCTTGATATATGGTAAGGCATAGGAAGTTTTATGCACCATTGCTTTTGATCATTAGTACAAATGTCAATACAGAACAAAAACCAATAACATCTTAAAATTATTATGAAAATAGTCTTCGCCACACTAATCTCTAAGACTCTATTCCAAGAATAGCATTTTGAGTAGAACTGTCTTGGATTAATGACCAGAAATGGCATTGCTGTGTTATTTGGTACATTTCCACATTAAGGTGCAGTGGTTATCACCAGATTCTTCACTAGGTACCAGCTACACAGCAGCTGAAGGACTGTAACCACATCTGATTGAATGGACGTTCTACAACACTTGGCCTGGCATAGGGAACTTGTAGTAGGGCTTTAATAGTATTTCCAGTGGGAAAAATCTGGAATTTTCTCACCACTGTTCTTAAATGGTGACTGTATTAGAAGGGCTGTTGTAACCAAGTACCAAAAAACGGTTGGCTTAGAACAAAATCAATCTGCTCTCCCACAGTTCTGGAGGCTAGATTTCCAAAATCAGGAGGCTGGCAAGGCCATGCTCCCTCCAGTGCCTCTCTAAAGCAGGGGTTCTTAACCATTTTTATTCTACAGGCCCCTTTACCAGTCAGGTGAAATGAATGCTACTGTAATTTATTCATTGCATACATTCATAAGTGAAGGAAATGCTAGGTTTCAGTTAGAGGTCAGGGAAAATAAATATAATAAGTTGAATTTTTTCAATTCAAGCTCATGGACCCCCTGAAATATTTCCACAGACCCCTTGGGGGTCCATGGACCCCTAGCTGAGAACCCCTGCTCTAAGGGAAGGTCTTTCTTTGCATCTTCAAGCCTGAAGCCCCAGGTGTTCCTTGATTTGTGACAGCATAACTGTTCTCTACCTCTATCTTTCCATGCCGCTTTCATTTTTCTCTCTTTTTATAAGGACACCAGTCATACTGCATTTAGAACTCACGCTACTCCAGTATGACCTCATCTTAACTTGACTACATCTGCAAAGACCCTATTTCCAAATAAAGTCACATTTACAGGTACTGGGGGTTATGGCATGAATGTACCTTTTTGGGGACACAGTTAAACTCACTACAGTGGCATACAGGGGAAATGGAACTCAAAGCCCCCTTTGGTCCCTAACTGAAATGTTATATATCTTTTTTCCCCTCAAGCACTTCCCTTAACCTCCCAAAATTCATGGCCTTACATTGAGAAATCAAGTCTACAACCTTGTTTTGACTTTTCAGGCTCATATCCTGTACTCTTTTATGCACCTTTCACACCAGCTAAACAGAAATATTCCCAGCTTTTCTAGTGTGAAACCCTTTCCTACGGTTTGGTTGCTTTGTTGTCTCAGTATGACATTCTTTCCTCCGTCTGCAAATCAGCTCTGCTCTTTACTAGCTAGAGCAATTCCATCTTATCTATGGAGACTTGTCACAGTCTCTACCAAAATGAACTTTTTTTCTAGGAAAAATGAGACTCATGTGCACAACAACTGGAAAGTAATGCAATAATGCAAGACAATCTTTATTGCTACCTCTCCATCTCTTGCTAAAAAAAGAGAATGTGCCATTTTCTTATTTTAAACATAGGCTATTTGAGGACAAGAAGCACATGCTACCTTTACACACTATTGCTAGTCAATTTCTTGAATAAATTAAGGGAAAATAGTGCCTGGGATTGGGGGAGGGTGAAGTCTATGACTACACAACAGCTTAATTATATCACACCTTTTAGGTTTGGTCTCCTGCTACTTATTGTCCTTCTTTGACCTTCTCCATTGAATTTCTATATGTGTTAGTCTGTATTATACAACCTAATATTTGATACCATTCTGTCTTACATTTCTTGTGTGTATGAGTTTTCTTTTCCTTAATGAATTCCTTCATTTTAATAGACTGAAATATATTTCCACTCTATTCCATAGTACCTGACACAGTGCAATTTTTTCTTTCTTGAGGATAAGTCCCTGGGCTCACAAATAAGTGAGTTAAGAATGAGGACTAGAATATTTATAAAAACCAAATATTGGATATTCTATGTTTAAGTTAAGGGAAATGAGTGAATGCCAATTCAGCAGATCTTTAGTCTAGCATAAATTTCTCATGTTCATGTTTTGTTAGAGATAAAGCATGATAGTTAAAGGCATCAGGTCAACAGCCTTGGTTCAAATTCCAGTTTCAAACTGATCATTTGTGTGATCTTCTCCATGCTTTAGTTTCTTCATGTAGGAAACAGAGAAAATAACTATACCCGTTTTATAGAAATCTGAGAATTAAAAGACTTAATACATGGAAAGTACTAAGAACAGTGTGATGGTTTAAGAAAAACGTTTTTTTCTTTTTAAATCTAAATTCTTGGGGAGTGGATGTAGCTCAGTGGTTGAGCTCCTGCTTCCCATGTGTGATGCCCTGGGTTCAATCCCCAGTACCTCCTTAAAAAATAACTTTAATCCATTCCTGTAGGTGTAAACCCATTGTAAGTGTGACCTTTTATTAGGCTACTTCAGTTAAGGTGTGACCCACCTCGTTCAAAATGGGTCTTAATCCTCTTACTGGAATCCTTTATAAATGAAATTAATACAGAGAGAGAGAGAGGGAATACCACAAAGGAAGAAGGTGAAATCAACAAATCAATGAAACCCAGAGGAGAAGATAGAGCCCAGCAGACGCCGCCACATACCTTGCCATGTGGCAGAGGAGCCAAGGATCGCCAGCAGCCAGTGTTTGGGTGGAGAGCTTTGCCTTGATGATGCCTTGACTTGGACATTTACTTGGCCTCAAAACTGTAAATAATAAATTCCCATTGTTTAAGGCGGACCTATTTCAGGGTATTTATTTCAGTAGCCTATGAAACTAAAACAAATAGTATCTCAATTCTAGTAAGTAATTGGCACATATCAACTAGTAATAGTAACAGTTGTGGCAAAAAAGTAGTGGCAGTATAGCACCAGCAGAGGAGTCAAACCTTTAGTTTTATCTTTGCATCAAAATTCCAAACTAAAGGGGCTTCAGGCATGAGAAGAATCACAGTATGAAAAAACATTCTCCATGCCCTGTCCAGAATGCTTTCCTACTTTCATAGTAACTGAATGAAGAAGCTGTTGGCCTCTATAGATATCCATGATGAACAGGGAGAGCCCAGAGAGTATAAATCAACGAGATAACAATTTTACATTTCAGTAATTCTGAGTGGTTTCAATACCTTTTATATAATTCTTATTGTTTGATATAAAAAAGAATAAATGAAGACAAATGCCCAGATAATCCATCCAATGGCTGCACAGTCTCAGAGTTAATAAATTAGACAATTAATTTCTCTACATAATTTAGACAGAGGAAGCACAAAGGTTTTGGGTTCAGACATTAAATTTTATCTTCATCACTTACTGTGTGACTAAGGGAAAGTTATTTAACTGAATTAAATTTCAATTTCTTCAGGTGTAACATATGTATATAAATATACAACTTATAGAGTTGCTGTGATAATAAAAGGTATTAGTATATTTGGTATCTAGAACCTGGAAAATATTAGGTACTACTTAAATGTTCGGAATCATTCCCTTATTTCCCTTTTCCAGGCCATTTAAACTATTCTTTGATTATAAATAATTTTAGTGCTTGTTGCCTTAATTCTACACACACACATATGTGCACAAGAATGCAAGTACATGAGATCTTGAACATAAAACAAGAATAAAAGAATAAGTATTTGTAAAAACACTTTATCACTTATGATCTACGTTACACGGAAGAAACTAAAGTATAAGTCTTAATTTTTATGTAAAAACAATAACTATCAAATAACATGAAATATATTTTAAAAATTGTCAAAAGAATTATTGAGATTTCAAGGCTATCTAAATACGTGGGGTTCCCATTAGAAGAATGTCTCTAGCTGTAGCCTGGTGAAACTTCTTGGAATTCCAGCAAAATAGGACTGCATGATTGTGAAAGTGCTAAAGAACCAAGGGCCATCCCAATTGTCAGGACCAACCATCCACTGTCCTTGACCAGCTCAGAGTAAAGCGTACAACAATGGGAGAGCCTGGCATTCCTCAGGCAGAGATCCAGGGCTAGCGCCTGACTCCTCAGCTCTGTAGAGCAAGAGACAGCTACTTTTCAAATACCTCTGTCCCTTGTATTTAATGTGTCCAAAGCCTGATCCAAGGAAAATCAGTGTTCTGTATATTCCAACTGACAGAATAAGAGAGTTAGGTCAAGAGCCCTCTAAGTGAGATTCTTAAACCAATTTATGCTACAGATATTTAAAACATTTAAATTTTATATCATGGATTTTATGACTAAGGACAGAGGAAGAACCTGAACCATAATTGTTACTACTAAGAAGAGGGGAGACAAATGGAATATGCATGTGGCAATAAACATTTGGCTCACTGGTCCTCAGAAAAATAGTTGGTAAACACAACACTAGACATTCACAGATTTAATCTCACACTCTTAAATTGCATCTTAATCTCATGTAGCACCCCTCTAATAATTATCTTCAAAGAAAGAATTCATTAGCCTCCTTTGCTCATTTGTACCAAGCTAAAGAAACTTTCATAATTTGGAAATTTTCATGGAGAGCAGTTATTCTGTCTTTAAGGATGATAAGGGCTCCCTCTTAACTTTTATATTCAAATTCTTGGGATCCTTCAAAACCTTTATTAAATGTTTTTGTCAGAGTGGGTTGAAAGAATATGTTAGCTATGAGGGGGAAATATAAGTAGGTTTAAGGGCATGAGGGAATAGTGTATGGAGGTATAATGAAATTCAGGAATGGAAGGGTATGGGAAATAAATTTTAGCTGCCATGTCCTAATTTCAGACCTTTTTTCTCTTTCTCCTTGGACAGTAGAAACCTGACCTTTGGAAGGACTCTACATTTCCAAAACACCAAGAAAATCCCTGGGGGTTCGTCCAGTGAGGAGGACTGGTCACTGGAGGCCCATCCTTGCCAGGTCCTGTGATGTCTGTGGCTTCCAGAACTAAAGGCTGGGTTATCTGAAGAAGTCGAGCCCTAGTTCTCTGCAACTCGGCTACCTGTGGACTCCTGTTAAATGAAGAATGTTTTCTGTGCCCCATTAACATCTGTGGCTCTTCCAACCTTGGGCTGGTGTCTGTGAGAATAGGAGGAATACAAACAAATATCATCCAGGCTCAGGAGAGCAGATGCATGCCTGCGTTAACCACAGTGCTTTCACCAGACACCAGCTCTCAGAGTTTGGTCCTTGTCAGTTCCACTCAGTCCTCTGACTCCTGCAACCATTTAACCCTCCCTGCAGTAAGTCTAAGCCTAGGGCATGACCCTTTACTGTTTACTCCAAAACAAAAACAAACAAACACTTCAAAGATCAATCTCCAGGATGCCCCAGGTTTTGTTTGGATAAGTACTATGTGTAGTATTCCTGGGTGATGAAATTGGTAATATTTTGGCTTCTTTTTATTAACACCTACCATGCCTACCTGAGAACAGAGAAGCTGCAAAGTGCTATATAAATAAAACATATCATGATGTGTCTGTTAGAGCGTGTTCCCAGAATTACAGAGTAGGCTTTAAAATCAACTGCTTTCTGTAGTGCGGTAGTCCCACAGCAAGGGCCTTGAAGGGCAGAGAGACAACATGGAGACTGACAGGAGTGGGATTTCATTCTCCCAATTAGCCTCGTTAATCCTAATAATGCCCCTTAGGGGGCCCTGACAAAAGCTCACTTTTTATTTCTCCTCTAGTGGAATTTGTCCATATTTGGTAATAATGACATCATTTTAAAATATTTTATATTATCCCAACTATATAACATATATTTTATGTGGTTTGTATTTCAAACTGCTCTTGGTTAAAACAAAATCATTGAGCCATACATGGGCATTGAAAGGTTGCTATATTTGGTATTTGTTATTACTTGTCTCCACTGCTAAGTAATAACAGCACTGCTAGTTCAATTCATTGCTTCATTTCTTATCCTTTCATTAAAAATACTTCAGAGTAAATTCTGCAACATGTCTGGCCGCTTGTTTCTACATTTTAGTGTTTAGGTAATTGATGCTTCTTAATAAAAAATCTAAACTCTCTGTCCATAATTTCTTAAATTCATTAAATCCTGCAAATCTTTACTAATGGGACATTTTGTTATTCTGTGTATATTTTGACACAATTTAGTGATAAGTTGAAAAGATAAAAATGAAATTGTACAGCTCAAATGTAGACTTTTATTAGTCAAGCCCCTATTAATTTCCTATGCTAACATTTGGGTTAGATGTTGTTTTCATTAATTAATAATGGATGAATTATTTAATTTTAATATATTAAATAACTAGCATCAATAATATGTTTGCCTTGTTACAAGCTTTTGCCCAGGTAATATGAACAATAAAACAAAAATCCCTGCCCTTTTATAGTTTATATTCTACCTGGGGAAACATGGACAAATAAGCAATAAGCAAACAAGTATATCAGTGGAGACAGGTTTTATGGAGAAAACTTAAGGGGGTCAAGAGGATAGGAATTTCCTGGAGGAGGCAAAGTCAAGGTCTAGGTTAGACAAGCAAGGTTGCACTGATATTTCTAAGGCCTGGAGAGGCTGATTTCCCACATTGATTAATGTGGGAAATCATTCTAGGCAGAGTAAACAGTAAAAAGAAAAGTGTGGATGGAGTAGAATATAAGTAAACAGAAGAGTAGTAAGAAATGAGAGAAAGGGAGAAGGAAGGACAGATTTTATGGAGATTTAAAAGCTATTAAAAGAAATTGGCTTTTGTTCTAAGTGCTATGAAAGCCATTAAGGGATCAGATGTATATTGGGGGTCATCAGCAAATGGATTATATTTAAAATGTGTGAGAATTAATGAGATCTCCACAAGACTACATAGAGATGAAAAAGGTCCAAGGTCTAAAGACAGGGGCAGACCAGTAGAGGAGGCAATAGTCAGATGTGGCTTTTAAAATTAAATAAGATTAAAAGTTCAGTTCCTTTGTGGCAATTGTCACATTTCAATTGCTCAATAGCCACATCTGACTATTGGCTACCATATTGAAGAGTTCAAATATAGAGCATTTTGATCAGGCAGAAGATTCTGTTAGGCAGATCACATAGGGATTAAGAAAATGAGGATAACCCAGCAAAAGAGCTTCAGAAGGAATGAGATTGAGATTGAGTGTATATTCCTGGAAGCTAAATGAAAAAAGTACCTCAAAATACATGGAGCGTTCATTTGGTCAAGATGCTGCTGACAGGGCAGGTAAAGTGAGAACTAAGACTGTGGCATTGGATTAATCAATGTAGAGGTCGGTGCCTGTTTCTCTGCATGGCGAGGGACAAAGGTCCAATCAGACTGGTTTCAAGAGAGGAATGGGAGAAAAGACAAGGATACAAAATAAATATTTACTACTCTTTCAAGGAATTTTGCTGGGACCAAAGAAAAGGGGCTAGTAGCTGGTGGAAGAATATGGGAATGAGAGAATGATTATTCTAATATGGGAAGATTTGGATTCTAATGGATATCATCTCAAACAAAGGGAAAAACCTGAAGATACAGAAGAGAGAATAATTGGAGCAATGCCCTTGAACATAGGAGAAAGGATGGAATCTAGTATACAGGTATAGTGGTGAAATGGATAAAAACAAACAAAGCCAGAGAACATGGATACAAATGTACATAGGTAGTTACATGTTGTTTTGTGAGTCTGTGGATGTTCTCTTCTTAGTCTTTTGTTTTCTCAAGAAAATAGGAAGCATGGTCATCAGCTGAAAGAAAAGATAGGTGATGAAGTGTTGGATGTTTGAGGAGCGATAAGGCATAAAATAGTGATCTGGCAAAATGGAAGAGTAAATGGACTGGGAAATGTAATGTTATGGCTGCAGTAATATTGAAAGTCCACTTGTAGTTAGCAGTCAAGAATTTAGAGTGAGAACATTTAGCATGAATGTATATTTTACCCCAGCCACGTTTAGCTGTTTCTTGTAGGAGTGGGTAGACAGCTGAATTCAACTACCACAAGTAAGAACAACCAAAGCAAGGAAGTTCAGGTTATATAAAAGGGAACCATTATAGTGATGGATTATGAATTTTAGACTGTGTGGTATGGCAAGTGAGGGTGTAGGGTGATTAAGGACTGTATAGTGGTAGAGTCAATAGATTGTGTGTACTGGTTGGAAGGTTGAAAAATGGTAGTATGGGGGATATTAGTGAGAATGCATGAGAGGAGGGTCAAAGGATGATATTGTCAGATCTGAGGTTAAATAACGGTTGCAGTTATTGGTAATGGCACATTAATGGGTGTGACTGTGGGAATGAGTAGCTGAGATATGATGGAATTCAAAGTAATTGCAGAAGAGGAGGTCAAGGAACCAAGCTACCAGGCTGCTGGAAGAACTGTTTATGCGGATATTGAAGTAACCAAATATAGGACAGGTGTTGCATTGAGAAAGTGATTGATTGTGAGCCAGTAGTTAAAAATCCACAATGTTTGTATTACATTCATTCGTTAAATAAATATATTTATTGAGTGTTTTCAATAGAGTAATATTCGAGATCCTAGAGAGAAGGTAGATATGTTTTCCCCCTTATAGGGTTTTCTAGCCCAAGGTATATAAAATGATATTAAAAGAAATTAAGTCTTAATTGCATTATTTTCATCACTGCTTGAAAGATTAGAATAGGTTCTCAGTGGGCTAGTTAACTAGTTGATTTCTCTGTAGACAATTCCCTTTCATCAGGATGAGTTATCATCATTTTTGTTTTGTTTTGTTTTGAATTTTTAGTAACTACAGCAATTTAGGTTTGGGCCTTTGAGAATGAAAAACTAGGAAATACCATGGAACTATTTCCTTTAGCTACACTAAATATTTTTGCCATTAAACAAAAGTAACTTGTTCCTCCCAGAAAAGATTCACAGCAGTTAAAAAATTAACTACATAAAGAAAAATAAAAAATAGAAAATAAAATAAAAATTCAAATAGACTCTGTATCTACTGATTTTATAATTCTGTTTCTGTGTAAAGTGTTTACTATTAAGTTAAAAGCCACAGCATGATAAGTTACTTTGTTTCTCTCAAATCGACCATCTTCTATGTGATTTTCAATCATCTTTCTGGCTCCATTTTTCTCCTATAGAAACCTGGAGAATCACTTTTTTTTTTTTTAATAGTCCATAGTATACATTAGGTGTAATTTTCCCACAAATCACCCTATTATTAACACCATGTATTAGTATTGTATATTTGTTATAGTTCAAGAGTGCTATCATATTTTTACTGTTGACTATTGTAACCGTTGGCCAATTTGATGTAATTATGAATTCCAAAAATATAATTGGATCATGCTTGTAAACTGATCTGTTAATCTGGGCATGATTAGGTTATGATTAGGGTGTTGAGCCCCACCCCTTGGTGGGTGGGGAATCAAATATAAAAGGCATGGCAAGAACAGTTTTGAGCAGCAGCAGTCTTTGAGAAGCAGCTTTG
>JAQZBX010083970.1:0-13316 GCA_029593785.1 Cabassous unicinctus | reverse complement strand
ACATGAGAAGCAGGCTATCAACCACTAAGCTTCATCTGCTTCCTGATACATCTTTTAATAGACCCCAATATTCTATTTTTCCAGTCTTGGATCTTATCATCTTTGAAAGATCTAGATTTTTTTTTTTAAAAGACTGAACAAAATCTTAAACTAGTTTTGCATGAACTCAATGTATTTGTGCTAAAGAGTAGTCAAGATAGCTGTATTATGTGTCTTGCTAACTGTCCAGTCTATTACTAGTCAAGAGTCCACTTGCAAGTTTCCCCAAATTGGACAGTGACTTTTAGCTAGTTCAAACAGTCTAATCTTTAAGACTGAGCTATCAACTCCACCCCTACCTCCAATAATTTCTTTCAGTGGATCTATCCATATATCTATGTTTGGTATAACCTTTATTCTTATGCTTTGTTAACTCAGAATCTAAGATTCAGAAAGCACAAAGTAAAAAAACTCATTTGGAATTGAACAGAAATTGATTAGACAAAAAATTAATTTTCTTACAAATTTAGACTCCAACAGCAAATAAAAACATGGTCCTCAAAGGGAAGAAAAACCACACAACCATTAGAATATTTTCAATTATACCACTGGAATGTCAAGTGAACTTCAATATTGAAATGGAAAAGGGATGTGCATACACAAATATCTAACTTGTTTCAATTCCAAGAATAAAACAAACATACAACATGTTTCTGGAGACCACACAAAACTGTTCATTTTAACAACTTTATTGAATTTGCATAAGCATTCTACAGTAATACATTTTTTAAAAAATCACATAGCACTTAGTAGGTACATGAATACATGTACATTTCAGAAGACAAATAACAAAATTACTCCCAGAAAGGTTGTAAAGATGGACATGTATAGCTTAAGAATATGGCAGTGGTTAGAGGCGTACCCAAGACACTATTTGCTTATGCTTAATGCAAATGTTTTCCATAAAAACAAAGAAATGTGATTATCAAATAGACTGTTTCATCTTACAATCATAGAAATAATAACAGAGGATAATACACTGCTTTATACAGACACATAAAGACACTATATAGTATGATTTCTTATGGCTTTTCTTTTTAAACCAGTAATTCAAATTTGCTTTCAAACTTTAGTGTGCAAAGCTTAATCATCCATGAACTACAACATACCTTTAAAGAAAAGTATCACTAAAAAATTTCCTATCTGTCCAGTGTCTAGTTAATCTGAAAAACTAGAGAGTAAGGGTGAGAATGCACTAGTCGAAGAGATCTATTATATTCTACAGCAATGTTTCTCTAAGTGTGATCCATGGATTGGTACTGTTCCACAAACTGTTTGCTATCAGTCCATGAAGAGTAGTGTGCATCAGAATTCAAATCAACACATTTATCAACACATTTACTACCCCAAAATTCCTGTTAATTGATTCTAAAAAGTGTCTCTAGATTTAAATTCTGGTGAATGTTTGTCTTGTCTGTGGACAAGCACTTTGAGCTGCACTGGTAAAATATTATGTTGTAGACATAGGTAAAAAAACAAATGAAAGTGAGAAGAGCAAAATATGTGGACAAGTTCTAAAAAGTGAAAAGATATTTAGATGGGAGTAACAAACAATAAAAATCATTGTTTTGAATGTATAAGTGTTTAATTTTGTCATAGGTAAAAAGGAGAATGCACATGGTACTCTTAAACAGTAAAGATTCTAGTTATCCTAGTTATTGTAATTCTCCTAGTTTTGAAGAGTTGTAAAAGCATAAGTAAAATAGAAAATAGTGAACAATTTCAGAAAAAATGTGATCTAGAAAGCTTTAAAATGTTTGTACCAAGCTTTCTATCTATTCAGCTTTAAAAAAAAAAAAAAAAAAAAAGAGGCAGTTCTATGCTAGCAATTACTTTTGTACTATAACCTGATGAGCAGAAGCTTAACACTTTGAAATTAACCCAAAGACTAAAAAGATTTTAAAAGAAAATTTTGGGATAGAGATACCTGAAATTCCTAGAAAAGCTCCTGATTTCCCCATATCAAAGATAAGATGTCTTTGTTCTTAACTTTATCAGCGTTTATTCCCGCATTTTTTAATTACTTTGTGTATTTCTCCTCCGAATAATGTTCCACCTTTAAAGGGAGTAACAGCCAGCTTATTCTTAGAAGCTGGATTAATTTTGCAATCCTTCAGCCAGAGGTATCTGCGACCCACAGTGGAAGATCCCATGGCATGGGCAGCCATCTTCACTTCATCAAATGCAGCTTCACAAAGAAAAGAGGCTGCATCATATGTTTTGCTCAGAATCCCAAGTGCCTGGTGCATATGACTAGGATCAGAGCTAAGAATTTGTGCAGCTTGACTAATGTCTGCCTGCATGGACCTGACTACAAAAGCACTATGGGTTGCAATCTGCAAAGCTGATGCTGCAGCTTCATATGCTCTACTGAGTGCTAAGTCCAACTGTTTATCACAAGACTCAGTGGAGGCTGCCCGAATACCTGCTGTTGGAGTGGCTTCAGAAATAAACTCTAGGATTTCATCATCTACTTTTGGAACTGATAATATCCGTGTTGCCTCTCTGGAAGAAACTGGATACTTGCATGCCAATGAAGGCAGTTGCCTGTCAATTTGCTGCCACTCCTCTTCAATTACTTTTAAAATAGATTCATGGAGAGGAAAAGATAGTTCTGAGGCATCTATTTTGTCATGCTGTGATTGCTTAGACATTGCTATGCCTAAGGTAGTAAGTGAATGAGAGACAACACTTTTAGCAAAAGAAGACATTGGTTCATCTTTAGGTAAATTTCGAAATGCCACAAAGGTTCCTGAATCCCTTTCCTCTAGTGCCTTTTCATTGAGTCTAGAGCGTTTTTGTGGAGGGGCCAGGGATTCTGTTTTTTGAAAATCTGATGGATCAAGTCTCTTCTGTGTATTTTCTACATTCACTGGGGATAGAGAGTTAGAAGTCCCAGGCGAACTACCTACCCTACCCTGGACCAATAGAGAATTGACATAATCTCTGATTGCCTGAGCAAGGGGTGGAGAAATTACCTGTGATCTCTCAGACTCTTCTAGTCCCTTCCTTTCACCGGAGAGAACTGACTGATCTGAAATATGGGGCCTTTCAGTACATAATGGTTGAATTCCACTTTTCTCTCCACAGCAAATATTTTCTAATATAGCTTTATAAGAAGTAGTGGTGGTTTCTTTAGTCAGTGAAGGAGAAGCTGCAGCAGAGACCAACATGGCAGCGAGTTCATGCTGAGAAGATGACGAAGAACTTTTCTCTAAACACCTATCATGACTAGACCTGGAAGAGGTAAACAAATTCCCTCCAGAGGCTAACTTTTCCAACTGTTCCCTGCCAGGCAAGGTTGTGGCAATATGAGGTTCCCTAGATGGGTCTCCCTTAGAAGTGTACACTCTCTTAGCTGCCTGTAGTTCAGTCCTGCCCAAAGGAGGACGGGTGGAGATTTCAGGAAAAGAAATACACTGAAAAAATCCACCAGAGGGAGTAGTTGGAAGTTCAGAAAAAGGAACAAAATCCCTAGTGGACTTCACTTTCTTGTGTTCTTTCTTCTTTCCTGTAGAGGCAAAAGAGGCAGGAAGTTTAAGCATTACTTGTGTTTGAGCTAATTTTATTCTTTGCCTCCTTGCTAAAATAGTGCTGTTGAAGAAAAAAGACTCTATATTGCATATTCTGAGCAATCAATTTGGCAGACTGTGCCTTGGCAAGCAATTCTTACAGAGATATAGGCAATTTGCATTAAATTAAACAATTACAAAATTAAGAAACAACTCACAATTTAAAAGCTTATAAACATCAAGTTGTACTACTAATATATTTTAAAGGGACATTTAATTCATGTACTGTTATAAAAAGTTTATTTAAATATGTCAAAATTTCTTAAAATAGTATAGCCTACTAAAAAAAATATACAAAATATTTGCTTTAAAGTTGCCTTAAAATCAGATTATCTAGCAAACATGCTAAACAATTTAAATGTCTATCAATAGAGAACAGAGAAAATATGCCCTATTCAAATATTACCACTATATATTTATATATTTACTGGGAATAAAATAATAATTTTAATTAATAATTAAAATTAGATCTCAAAAAATGTATGGAATAAAGAAACATGACTAACATTTAGTATATCAATTATATAGATTTTAAAAAAGCACAAACAGATAAAATATATGTAAAGTTATGAAAGAATGGACTGGAAAGATAAGCATCAAATTAATGATAGTGGTAACTTCTACAGAGGTGATAATGGGAATGTATAAGTGGAGGAAATTGGACTTTGTAATATTTTATTCTCTGGAAAGATAGCTGACAACTTTAGATAATGAAAATTAGGTATTTGTACTTTTTAGTTTCTTAGAATTCTATCAATAAAAATATTTGAATCAAATTAATTGGAGGAATACTCTAAAGATGTGAGCAAAAACTACATATATGTTCCTAATATGGTTTTATCTTCTTCATGGTCAAGTATCTTATAATAAATCTGGGAAAAAACAAACAAACATATATTCTACTAAGATCATTTAAAAATTTTACCTTCTTCATTGTCACTGTATCTGTCAGAGTCATTACTCCCATTCTGCCTTGTATTTTCTGCTGAAGAAGAAACTGTTGGCAGAGGTGTAGATGATCTTGATTCTGTTCCTTGTTCCCTCAGTTTCAGCAGCTTTTTCTCATATAGCTTCCTGGTTGTTCCTGTATTAAGGCAGAACTTGCTTTATTTATCTAGTGTTTTTGCCTGCTCTTATATATTTATTTCCTTACTAATTTTTATTTTATATTATAATATTTCCTTTTATTTAAAGTCCAGTTTAGGCACTTTTCTAAACTTAAAAAATACTATGTAATTGATCCTTCTCTAAAATTGGGTGTTTTTCTGGGATTTTAAACATACGATTATATCACTGTTTTTTTTAATAGCATAGGATAGTAGATTGATATAGGTCTTGCTCTGTCCATGTATGATTCAATATTTTTAACTGAAAGAGCTCTCCAACTGTCTTGTTTTAGACTTTGTATTTTTTTCCAATATTAATCGTAAGTTTCATTCATTTTAGTACTTGCCTATGTAGAAAAATCATTTTTATAAACAGACTGCACCTCCCTAAAGAATTACCATGATTAAACCCACACAACTCTAAGAGCTCAATACACCTATAAATAGCCACTGAGTTATGGGAAAAAGAAAAATCCTATAAATCACACCTAAAATATAACTTCTTTGCAGTTAAAATGATCTGTTATGGAAAACGGATAACACAAAAATTAATTATATACCAATTAGACAGGAAATTAATATTGATTATAAACAAATTCTTAACACACTTCAACACATAGTGACAATTTAAAATAACATTTTTCACTGTCTCCCTTATTTAACGAAACGAAAGAAAACATTACAAATCCTCGCTTGAAACTATACCTCTAGCAAAAAGCAAATCCCCAAAACTCCGGTGCTCAAAATGTTACAAAATTAAGGTCAAAATGGGCTTTTCTCATCTTGAAGTTACTGCTAAAACCCTAAAAACTAAAGCACAACCAGCCTTGCAAATCATCACCACATAAAAGTAACCCAATGATGGAAATCCAAAGTATTTAGTTCTAAGTTTTCTTTCCTTTTTTTTTTTTTAATTTTAATTTTTTATTTTAACTCTAAGTTTGTTCTTAAGGGTATCCTTCTTGAGATTCAATTGAGCCAGGACTTTTTAAAAGGTACCTTTATGACAACCAAAAAAAAAGGGTACTATGCTAGGAATTGAATAACTTAAGTTCTATCTATAAGTCTGTCACTAACTTACTGAATTGGATGAATGTGGCCAAGCTATGCTACTTCAGTTTTCCCTCAACTGTCACACACTGAAAATACTATACACCCTTATGGTCTCACCAGGAAGTGATATGAGCATCATATCAAATAAATCTCAACAGAGAACCTAAACTCTTGCAGAAACAATCTGGGTACTGATTCATAGGAAAGACATTTGAAATTTTATCAACTTACCTACAATAGGACCAGGATTCACACCATATTTCACAAGCTGATCCAGAAGATCTTCATTAGTGAGCTCTGTTACATCTAGATCATCTTTATCTTCTAATCTGGGTTTATCAGTTTTCTTTGTGGCTTTCTGTAAACAAAGTCCAGTTATTTTTCACATGAATTAGAAAATTTTCATTTATTTATCTATATACACCCACTATACAATTATTATGATAAATATGCAAATTCACCTTCAAGTAGACTTACAGTTTTATTAGGTGTTAATAACTTGATTAAAAGCTAAAGCAGATGTTGACTTCCGGGAAGATGGTGGACTAGTAAAACACGGGAATCTCTTCTCCAGAAAAATAGCTAGAGGACAGATTGAAACAGCCCTGAAAAAGATCTTCTAGGGTTTAGGACAGCAGATGAAGGCTACACACCACCCAGAGGAGAGAGGGACAAAAGAGGGAAATTGCGACAACAGAACCATGAGTTGAAACCAGCGGAGGCTGCTGCTGCCGGCACCCTCCCCCACACTAAAGACTCTTTATAGAATTCTCGGGCCTCTGGGCCTGCGACTACAGACAAAGGGGGCTCCAGGGATCTACCACCCCAGGAAAGGGGAAAGGGAGGGACACAGCCTAACGTCAACTCAGGTTCTGACCCGAAAATTTGGGCGTAAATTTGGGCTGCGGTGTTCCATCGGCCCTTCCAGGCCAGGTGGGACCACACGGTGGTTTGCCCTGGGAGCCTACGAAGGACTGGAGAAATCCCACCCTCACAATCTCCCTCTCTTCTAGCCTGGACTAATTGTTGAGGACTCCAGAGGAGAGGGGAGAGAGAGCCTGGGGCTGACTTGGCTTTTGACTCCCAGGTTTGGTCTGCCCAGTCCGAGTGCCCTTCCAGGCCGGGTGGGGCTGCACCATTGTTTGCCTTGGAGCCTACAAGGGGCTAAACATACAAACCTCCCAATCTCCTCCTCTACTAACAGGGACTGATTGTTGAGGACTCAGAGGGGAGTGGAAATATTTCCTAGCTGGGAAAAGGGAAGGAGCTGCCAGAGAAGACTGGAGAACTGTCTCAAAAAGTTTGAATTACAAGGCTCTTAGCCTCCAGACAGGAAGCTCTATCACACTATCTGGTCTGTGTCACAACAAATACACTCCAACCAGGCACTGAACTGAGAGCTGTCAAAGATCGCCATCTCCTGGCAGACCAAAGAAGTGCACATAAGAAAATTAAAAATAAGTAGGAGAGGCTTTTCCTGGCCTCTATAATCTCCCTGCCCAAGGCCCTAGGAAGCGACTCTACAACCAATTACTGGGTCCAGTGCCCAGTTTTGAGCAACCAGAAGGACAATCCTAACAATCCAGGTCAAGCCAAAAATCAAAGAGCTGTGGTAACTCACAGCCTCCTGCCACTAAATCCCTATAAAAGAGAAAGAGATTGAGCATCTGAGTAAACTACATCCTAACCAGATGCCTAACCACCAGCAAAAAATTACGAGCCATCCTAAGAAAACAGAAGACATGGCCCAAGAAAAGGAATACATCAAAGTCCCAGAAGAGATAAAGAATTTGAAAGAACTAATCAGTGAGATGAGCACAAATTTCCAAAATAAAATTAATGAGTTGAAAGACAATATAGTAAAAGAGATAAATGACATCAAGAAGACACTGAGCAAACACAAAGAATTTGAAATCCTGAACAGAAAAGTAACGGAGTTCATGGGAATAAAAGATACAATAGATGAGGTCAAAAACACATTTGAGGCATACAACAGCAGACTCGAAATGACAGAAGAAAGAATAAGTGATACCAAAGACAGAGCAGCTAAAATTGAAGAAAGAAAAGAACACAGAGAGAAAAGAATGAAAAAATTGAGCAGGGGCTCAGAGAGTTGAATGACAACACAAAACGCAACAACATATGTGTCATGGGAGTTCCAGAAGGGGAGGAGAAGGGGAAAGGGACAGAAAGATTATTTGAGGAAATAATAGCTGAAATTTTCCCAACTCTCACGAAAGAAATGAACTTACATGTTCAAGAAGCACACCGTACCCCAAACAGAAATAAATCCAAATAGACCTACATCAAGACATATACTACTCAGAAGGTCAAATGTCAAAGATAAAGAAAAAATTCTCAGAGCAGCAAGAGAGAAGCAAACAATCACATATAAGGGACGTCCAGTAAGACTTAGTGCAGATTTCTGTTCAGAAACCAAGGAGGCGAGAAGACAGTGGTATGACACAATTAGGAAACTGAAAGAGAAAAATTGCCAGCCAAGAATTCTTTATTCAGCAAAACTGTCCTTCAAATACGAAGGTGAGTATAAATTATTCACAAACAGAAACTAAGAGAGTTTGCAAAAAAGAATCCACCTATGCAGGAAATATTAGAGGAAGCCTTAGAACCTGAAAGAAAAAGACAGGAGAGAGAGGCTTGGAGGAGAGTATAGAAGAAAGAATAGCAGAAAGGATAATCAAAAGAGTAAAAAGAGAGACAAAAACAAGATGACATATGGAAACCAAAGAATAAAATGGAAGAAGTAAATAGTGCATTTACAGTAATATCATTGAATGTGAATGGATTAAACTCCCCAGTCAAAAGATAGAGGCTGACAGAATGGATAAAAAAAAACATGAGTCATCCATATGCTGCTTACAAAGAAACTCAACTTAGACCCAGGGATACAAACCGGCTGAAAGTGAAAGGTTGTAAAAAGATACTCCATGCAAATAGTAACCAGAAAAGAGCAGGGGTAGCTATAGTAATATCAGACAAAACAGACTTTAAATGCAAAAAAGTTATAAGAGATACAGAAGGCCATTATATATTAATAAACGGGAAGATCCACCAGGAAGATATAACAGTCATAAATATCTATGCACCTAACCAGGGTGCCCCAAAATATATGAAACAAACTCTAGCAAAACTGAAGGGAGAAATAGACATTTCTACAATAATCATTAGAGACTTCAACACCCCACTCACATCATTAGATAGAACAACTAGACAGAAAATCAACAAGGAAAAGAACTTGAAAAATATGATAAACAAGTTAGACCTAACAGACATATACAGAACACTGCATCCAAACTCAGCGGGGTACACATTCTTCTCAAGTGCCCATAGATCTTTCTCCAGGACTCCAGGATAGACCACATGTTAGGTCACAATTCACCTCTCAATAAATATAAAAAGACTGAAATTATACAAAGCACCTTCTCAGATCATAATGGAATGAAACTAGAAATCAACAACAGACAGGAAAAAAGTAAATGCGCAAATGTATGGAGACTGAATAACACTCCTAAATAATCGATGGGTCAGAGAAGAAATTGCAAGTGAAATCAGTAAATATATTGAAACAAATGAAAATGAGAACACAACGTGTCAAAGAGGGAAATTTATAGCCCTAAATGCCTATATTAAAAAAACAAGAAAGAGCTAAACTCAAAGATTTAACTGAACAACCACAGAAACTAGAAAAAGAACGGCAAACGAATCCCAAAGCAAGCAGAAGGAAAAAAATAATAAAGATTAGAGCAGAAATAAATGAAAATGAGAACAGAAAAACAACAGAGAAGATCTACAAAACCAAAGCTGGTTCTTTGAGAAGATCAATAAAATTGACAAACCCCTCACTAGACTAACAAAGATAAAAAGAGAGAAGATGCAAATAAATACAATCAGAAATGAAAGGGGGGAAGTTACAAATGACCCCACAGAAATAAAAAGAATCATAAGAGGATATTATGAGAAACTATACGCCAACAAACTAGACAACCTAGATGAAATGGACAAATTTCTAGAAACGCACAACCAACCTACACTGACGCTACAAGAAATACAAGAACTTAACAAACCAATCACACTTAAGGAGATTGAATCCGTCATCAAAAATCTCCCAGCAAAGAAAAGTCAGGACCAGATGGCTTTACAGGTGAATTCTACTAAGCATTTCGAAAAGAATTAACACCAATCCTGTTTAAACTCTGTCAAAAAAACTGAAGAGGAGGGAAAATTCCCCAACACCTTTCATGAAGCCAACATCACCCTAATACCAAAGCTAGATAAAGATTCTACAAGAAAAGAAAATTACAGACCACTCTCTCTAATGACCATAGATGCAAAATTCTCAACAAAATACTTGTAAATCGAATCCAACAGCATATCAAAAGACTTATACATTACGACCAAGTGGGATTTATTCCTGGTATGCAAGGCTGGTTCAACATAAGAAAATCAATTAATGTAATACACCACATTAACAAATTGAATGAAAAAACCCCACATGATCATCTCAATAGATGCAGAAAAGGTATTTGACAAAATCCAGCATCCTTTTTTGATAAAAACACTTCAAAAGATAGGCATAAAAGGAAAATTCCTCAATATGATAAAAGGCATATATGAAAAACCCACAGCCATCATACTCAATGGGGAAAGGTTGAAAGCTTTCCCTCTAAGATCGGGAACAAGGCAAGGATGCCCACTGTCACCATTGTTATTCAACATTGTACTAGAAGTTCTAGCTAGGGCAATTAGACAAGAAAAAAAAAAAATAAAGGCATCCAAATAGGAAAAGAGGAAGTAAAACTCTCAGTTTGTGGATGACATGATCCTGTACTTAGAAAATCCTGAAGTATCCATGACAAAGCTACTTGAGCTAATAAATAAGTTCTGCAAAGTGGCAGGATACAAGAGCAACATGCAAAAATCAGTAATGTTTTTGTACACTAGTAATGAACAACCTGAGGAGGAAAATTCCATTTTCAATAGCAACAAAAAAGACTCAAATACCCAGGACTTAAGTTAACCAAAGAAGTACAGGACCTATATGCAGAAAACTACAAAACAATGCTAAAGGAAATTTTAAAAGACCTAAACAAATGGAAAGACATTCCGTGTTCATGGCTTGGAAGAATATCGTGAAGATGTCAATCTTACCCAAACTGATTTATAGATTCAATGCAATATCAATCAAAATCCCAACAGCTTACTTTACAGAATTAGAGAAGGCAATTACCAAATTTATCTGGAATGGTAAGTGCACCCGAATAGCCAAAAGCATTCTAAAAAAGAAGAGTGACATGGGAGGAATTTCACTGCCTGACCTTGAAACATATTACAAAGCTACAGTGGTCAAAACAGCATGGTACTGGCATAAAGATAGACACATTGATCAGTGGAATAGAATTGAGAACCCAGAAACAAACCCTCACCTATACAGTCAACTGGTTTTTGACAAATCTACCAAGCCCACGCTAACAGGAAAAAACAGTCTCTTCAACAAATAGTGTTGGGAGAACTGGATATCTATAACCAAAAGAATGAAAGAGGACCCCTATCTCACCCCCTATACAAGAATCAACTCAAAATGGATCAAAGATCTAAACATAAAAGCCAGGACCATAAAACTACTAGAAAAAAATGTAGGGAAACATCTTCAAGACCTTGTCGTAGGTGGTGGTTTCTTGGACCTTACACCCAAAGCACATACAACAAAAGGAAAAATAGATAAATGGGACCTCTCAAAATTCAACACTTCTGCACCTCACAGGGCTTTGTCAAAAGGGTGAAAAGGCAGCCAACTCAATGGGAAAAAATATTTGGAAATCACATATCTGATAAGGGTTTACTATCCAGGGTATATAAAGAGATGTTATAACTCAACAATAAAAAGACAAATGACCCAATTAAAAAATGGGCAAAAGACTTGAATAGACATTTCTCCAAAGAAGAAATACAAATGGCAAAAAAACACATGAATAAATAAATGCTCAACATCACTCATGATTAGGGAAACGCAAATCAAAACTACAATGAGATCATTTCACACCTATCAGAATGGCCACTATTAAAAAGACAGAGAACTACAAGTGTTGGAGAGGATGTGGAGAGATAGGAACACTTCTTCACTGTTGGTGGGAATGCAGAATGGTACAACCACTGTGGAGGACTGTTTGGCAGTTCCTAAAGAAGTTGAATATAGACTTGCCACGTGACCTGGCAATACCACTACTGGGTATATACCTAGAAGAAATGAGAGCAGGGACACAAACAGACATCTGCACACCGATGTTCATAGGAACATTATTCACCATTGCCAAAAGTTGGAAACAACCCAGGTGTCCATCAACAGATGAATGGGTAATCAAACTGTGGTCTATTCACACAATGGAATATTATGCAGCTCTAAGACGAAATGAAGTCGTAAAGCATATGACAACACGGATGAACCTGGAGAACATTATGTTGAGCAAAGGAAGCCAGACACAAAAGGGCAAATACTGTACGAATGCGTTACTATGAATCCAAATATACCGTGTATCATATTGCTGGATTTAAAATTTTTTTATATGTATCCATTACATTTAATTGAGAAATGTATATATTTATTCATCTGTGTTTACTTTTTAGTTTTTAATTGTTTATAATTTCAATTATTAAGTGTACAAAATAAAGTAATTAAAAAAAAAAAGCTAAAAGCAAAACTTAATTTGAAGAAATTTTCTAAGTTCAATTCTAACTATACAAACAAAATAGCCAAGCAAGTAACCCGATTTCAAAAACATTCTAGCCAAAACAATTTTGGATTATATATCTAAAGTGGAGATTGTGGCATCAAAAACCCAGAGAGGGAAATAAATAAATAAAACGGACTTTGGACTACATTATATACTTGTATTATAATCAACTTCATGCTTGTTTTCTTTTAAATAACTTAAAAATCATACTGCATTTCTTAAAGCATAAAACTCTTGCTGGTGGGGGCGGATGTGGCTCAAATGGTTGGGCGTCCATCTGCCATATGGAGGGACCTGGGTTCAATCCCCGGGACCTCCCAGTAAAATAAATATATATATATAGAAGGCGCATGGGCTGCCAGGCTATGTGTGCCAGTGAGCCGCCAGGAAGCAAGATGATGACATAAAAAGGAGAGAGACAAGATGAGATGCTCCGAAAGCTCTGAAAACCAGGAGCCGAGGTGGCGCGGATGGCAGAACACCTCTCTCTTACATCGGAGGTCTCCAGGATCAAATCCTGGTGAAGACTGGAGGAGGAGGATGAGAAGAGATGAAACAGACACAGAGAACTGCCCAGCAAATGGACACAAAACAGCAAATGGGAAAGGGGTGGGTTTAAAATGGATCAAGTTCATATGCCCCAGGGCATGTGGAGGAAGGAATAGAAAAGATCAAATGGGCTATGTATTGGTCATGGGAAATACTCTTCATTACCTTACATTAATGGACACAGGACATGGTAAATATCATCAAAAATTATTAAACTGTACAGTCCAAATTGTAAACTATACTGTAAA
>JAQZBX010083969.1:0-13317 GCA_029593785.1 Cabassous unicinctus | reverse complement strand
ATGCAATTAAATAAAATAAAAAATGAGAGGGCAATTATCTCAGATCACACAGAAATAATGAGTATCATAAGAGGATACATAAACAATCTGTATGCCAAAAAGATGTATAATGTAGATGAAATGGATAAATTTCTAGAAGCACACAAGCAACCTACATTGATGAAAGAAAAAATTGATGAACTCCAGCAACCAAACAAAAGAAACAACATTGAAAAAGCATTTGACAGAATACAGTATCCTATCTTTTTAAAAACACTTAAAAAGATAGGGATAGAAGAAAACTTCCTCAACTTGATAAAGGGTATTTATGAAAAACCCACAAATAGTATTACACTCAATGGTGAAATGCTAAAGTCTTTCACTCTAAGATCTGGAAAAAGACAATGAGGCCCACTATCACTGTTCTTATTTACCATTGTGTTAGAAGTACATGCTGGAGCATTTATGCAAGAAAAATAATTAAAGGATCCAAATTGCAATGGAAGAAGTAAAAATTTCACTCTTTGTAGATGACATGATCCTATACATATATAGCCTTGAAAAATCTACAACAAAGCTTAAAGAGCTGATAAATGAGTTTAGAAAAGTGGCAGAATATAAGATCAACATGCACAAATCAGTAGCATTTTTGTACACTAATAATGAGCGATCTGAGAAGGAATCAAGGAAAAATGGCATTTTCAATCACAACTAAAAAGTCAAATATCTAGGAATAAACTTAATTAAAGATGTAGAGGACTTCACAAAGAAAATTTGACAACATTTTAAAAGTAAATCAGAGCAGAACTAAGTAAATGGAAGAATATTCCAGGTTCATGATATGGAAAATTAAACATCATTAAGATGTCCATCCTTCCCAAATTAATTTACAGGTTAAAAACAATCCCAATAAAAATTGCAACAGCAATTTTGTTAACTGGGAAAGCCAACTCAATACCATGTGCATTGTCTTGACACGAGGAGAGACATACTAATGGAACCGAATTAAGATTTCTGTTATATATCCTCTCATATATGATCTTCTGATATTCAACAAGATCACCAAGGCATCTCAAATGGGACAAAATGCCCTCCTCAAGAAATGGTTCTGGGAGAACTGACTATTCATATAAAAAAAAAATGAGAGGATCACCATCTCATGCACTATACAAAAGTTAACTAAAGAAAGATCAAAGACTTAACTATAAGAGTCAAGATCATATATCTCCTTGAAGATAATGTATGGAAACATCTAGGAGCTCTTGTAGTAGGATACGGTTTCATAAACTTTACAACAAAATCACAAGCAAAAAAAGAAGAAAATAGGTAAATGGGACCTTCTCAAAACTAAAAACTTTTCTACTTCAAAGTAGTTTGTTCCAGAAAGTGAAAAGGCAGCCTATTCAATGGGAGAAAATATTTAGGGAACACTTGTCTGATTAGGGCCTAATATCCAGCATATACAAAGAAATCCTACATCTCAAAATAAAAGACAAACAATTCATTTTAAAAATGGGGATGAAATTTGAGTAGAAACTTTTACTAAGAGGAAATGTAAATGGCTAAAATTCCCATGAAAAGATGTTCAAAATCACTAGTTATTAGGGCAATGCATATCAAAAGCACAATGTGATATAATTTACACCTATTAGACTCATGGTTATTAAAAAACAGAGAAATACATGTGTTGGAGAGGATGTGGGGAAATGGAAACACTCATCTACTACTGATGGGAATGCTGAATGGTGCCAATATTGTGGAGGACAATAAAGTTATGGTAACTCAGGTAGCTAAGTATAGAACTCACATATGATCCAGCAATCCCACTGCATTTTTATATTCCCAGAAGAATTGAAAGTAGGGATATGATAAGATATATCCATACCAATGTTCATAATTAGTTATTCACTATTGCCAAAAGTTGGAAGTAACCCAAGTAACCAAAAGTAGATGAATGGATTAGCAAAATGTTTTATATACATACAAAGGAATATTACTCAGCAGTAAATTTTCTTCAACATCCAAAGATATCAGCCATTTTGAAAGGCAGTACTCCATTCAATTGACTATTTTCAATAAAGCCTGGGGTTTGCTAGGTATTAGCAATGATGCTTTTCATTTTCATACTTTTCCATTTTGAACCTGGCAACTCTCTGATCTCTTAATCTGAATGGCCAAGGTATGCCTTTACTTTGTCCCAGCATGAATAATGGATGCCAGGGATAACTTGGGGAGTATTCATAGCTGTATTTGTGAAATGTTTAAAAGAGAAGTTAAGTTTCCAGATAAGGGTAGTCTGATTCCTGGCTCTTATGGACTGAGCAAACTAGTAGAATTGGTGGCTAGATCCCAGCTAAAGTTAACTGGTAACATATAGATAAACCATATCTTCAACCCCTAGGGAAATGGAATAAAGAATAGATTTGAGGGGAACATTTTCTTAGTACAGCTTTGAATGCATCCTACAGATGTTGATACATTGTGTTGTCATTTTCATTCATTTCAAGGTAGTTATTGGTTTCTTTTGCAATTTCCTCCTTCAACCAATAAATGTCTAAGAGTGTATTTTTAAAAATTTCATATCTTTGTGTCTAATCTGTTTCTTTGCCCGTTACTGATTTCCAGCTTCATTCCATCGTGGTCAGAGAAATTACTTTGTATGATTTCAATTTTTCTGAATTCATTGAGATTTGTTCTGTGAGCTAGCATGTGGTCTATCCTGGAGAATGGCCCATGTGCAGTCAAGAAGAAAGTATATCTCATCGTATTTGGGTGTAATGTTGTGCATATGTTTATTAGATCGAGATCCTCTATTGCATTAATCAAAGCCTTTGTTTCTTTGTGATTCTCTACCAAGATATTCTGTCTAATGGTGATAATTATGTATTAAATTCCTCCCCCATAATTATAGAGGCATCTATTTCTCCACTAATTTTTTTCAATGTTTGTCTCATATATTTTAAGGCAATTGGTTAGGTGCATAATGGTTTATGATTGTACTTTCTTCTTGGCAGATTATCCCCTTCATTAATATATAGTGGCTTTTTTGTCTTTTACAATAGTTTTTCATTTAAAGTCTATTTTGTCCAATATTAGTATAGCTACTCTCCCCTCCTGATTTGGGGTTATTGTTTGCTTGTAAAATTGTTTTCCAACCATTCACTTGCAACATTCTTGCATCCCTGGGAATAAGGAGAGTTTCTTTTAGACAGCACACAGATAGGTTATATTTCCTTATCCATTCTGCCAATCTATTTTCTTTTATTGGAGAGTTTAATCCATTAAAATACAAAGGTATTACTCTAAAGGCAGTAATTACAATAGCCATATTTTCATTCAGTTAATATATCTCATATGTTTTTTGTATTTCTCATTTTATCTTTTTAGTTATTCTTTCTAATAATCTCCTTTTCTACACTTTCTTCCTGCCTTCTCTCTCCTGCTTTTTCCTATCAACCTGAAGAGCTTCATTTAGTATTTCTTGATGGGCAAGTTTCTTTTTGACAAACTCTCCTAATTTCTGTTTACCTGTGAATATTTTGAATGTTCCCTCATTTTTGAATGCCCACTTTGCTGGTTACAATATTCTTGGTTGGCCATTATTTTCTTTTAGCACTTTAATTATGTCATACCACTTCTTTCTCACCTCCATGGTTTCACAAAAGAAATCAGTGATTAATTTTATTGAACTTCCCTTCTATGTAATGGATCTCTTTCTCTTGCTGCATTCAGTATTGTCTCTTTATCTTGCACAATTGATAATTTGAAAGGTATATGTCTCAGGGTTGGCCTGTTAGGATTTGTACTGTTTTGAATGCACTGTACTTCCTGGACATGTATATCCAAGTCCCTTAAAAGAGTTAGGAAATTTTCATGCCATGATTTCCTCCAACACTGCTTCTCTACCCTTTACCTTCTTTTCTCCCTATGTGATGCCCATCATGCATATATTTATGCATTTCATGTTGTCTTTGAATTCCCTGAGTCTCTCTTAATTTTTTTCTATCTATTTTATCTATATGTTCTATCTGTGTGATTTCAGAAGTACTATCTTCAATGTCACTTATTCATTCCTCTGCTTGTTCAAATCTTGCTGTTATATGCTTCCATCATATATACAATTTCATGCACTATGTCATTTATCAACATCAGATTTGTTATCTTTTTATATTTGTTCATGATTTCTTCAGTATGTTCCCTCACTGTCTTCTAATATTCTTTTCATTCACTTCATTAAGTGGACTCATGATATTTGTTTGAACATCCTTGATTAGTTCTTCCATGTTCTGCATCTCCTTCTGTTTTTAAGTTTGCTCACTATAAAGGACCATGTCTTCCTGTTTCTTTGTATGGCTTGTAATTCTGGTGCCTAGTCACCTTCTTATTTTGATGGGCTTATTCAGATGGTTAGCTTCTCTTTCTTCTCTGGGGTTTATTTTAATTTGTTTTGTGTCATGGTTACTCCTTGTCATTTCATTCCACTTATTCTATATACTTGTTGTCTCTGTTCCCCCCCAAAAATATTAAGACATAAAAAAGGAAAGAAAAGAGAAAAAAATTAAAAAGGGAAAAGATGGGAAATGAACTTTAAAGACCAGGTAGAAAAGAAAAAGTAAACATGTATTAACTGAAAAATCAAGAAAAATAAAAAGAATTAAAAATAAGAAGATGGAATAAAAAAAGAGAGAAAGGAAAAATTGAATGAAATAAAAGACCAGAAAGTTGAGAAGAAAAAAAGTGTGGAGTAAACAAGAGAAGTTGGAACAACCTAAAAGCAATGGAAGAGGGAAAATGAAATAAACAAACAAACAAATAAATAAATAAATAAAAACTAGATAAAAGAGAAGAAAAGAAGTAAATAAAGCAAGAACAACAAGAAAAAAATATAAAAGGTTTCCCTCTCAGGCCACTAGGAACCACCTTAGTCTGCTGGTACTCACCAATCACTTTACAGCCTGCCTCCCTCAGGTAAGGTACCTTAGAGTAGAGAAAAGAATAAGGGAAAAACTTAAAAGTAACAAGTCAAATAACATAAAAAAGGAAATATTAGTCAAAGTTCCCTGTCCTGAGGCATCTGTCTTTCAACTCCTGATCTTCCAAGCTTCTTGGGTACCTCTCTCCACCCCTTTATCATTCAGGCCTTTGGGGCTTTTTAAAAGGAGATACTGGTGATTTAACCCAAGACTCCATCAATTAGGTTAATCATTTAAAGTCTTCTGAAGGCTTTTTTTCTGCCTTTTCCTGCTCTCAATTACCTCAGGCCAGTAGGCTTCTGATGTTTTTCCAATTGCCCCTCCAGTCTTCCTGCTCTCCAGGGCTCTTAGGTACCTGTCAATAACCCCCCTCATTGGCCCAGTTCCTCTCTCTCCCAGGGCAGATGCATGTGGCGGACTGCCTGGTAAGTTCCCCTGCCCCTTTTCCTTGAAGCTGTTTCAGTTCAGGCTGGTGTTTGTTTTTTTTTTCTTGCCTGCCCACCTTACTTTCCCTTCTGCTACAGCTTTCTCCCAATGAGTTGGCCTGGCACTAGTACCCCATACCTGATATTCCCACAGCTCCTCCCCTCAAGAAACTCCTGGTTAAGAAGATGCTCCCCTGGTCACTGCAGGTGGGAAAATTAACTCACTCTAGGAGCTGCTGAATACTGGTCTTCCAGCCAGGTCTCTTCCCTGCCTTACCTCACCCTCTGAGCTGGCTTATGTGTCCTGTCTCCTATAGATTTTCTCCCTCACCCCACCCCCACAGCCATCTCAAGCTGCCCTTGCCAATTGCCCCTGAAGTCCTATAGCCTCCCTTCTGCCTAGTAAATCTTCCTACCTTTCCACAGTTTCCAGAGGAGGATTGAGCTGGCCATTCTCTACTCTGCCATCTTTGAGCTCCAATTGCATGTTCTTCCTGCAATAATCAGATGTTATTATATTTGTTGTAGTTACAAATTTAATCAAATCATGAATAAGTAATTAGAAACTCAAGTCATCCTTTGGCATCTTAGGTAATTTTGTTACTTCATAATTTACTTCAATGAGCTTTTGCATTTCTTGAACCTGGTAATCCTTTCATTAAAGACTCTTCTAGTAATATTCTTAACATTCAGTCAATGATTGTCTAAACATGTGACAGCATCTTCCTTAATGAAACCAACATGTATGCACACAGACACACAGAGTGATAAGCAGAAAATAAATAAAAGATTTTAGCTTACCAACTTGTGTGATAATGACAGAAATATAGTACAATGAACAACAATCCAACAAACCTGCCAGCTGTTGCTTTGGCTAAGATTAAATATATTTCATTTTATTTACCTCACAAATTTTTAGTCATTTCCAGTTCCAAAGTCAACCCGCCATTGCATTAATCATACAATGTTATCCATAATTAAATTCTTGCCCTTGTTAATCCTTTTTCTGGCTCTCTCAATATGGTTACCTAAGTTACAAAGAGACATTGAGAGAATCCATAGTTAAGAAAAAGGAGAGGGAGGACATTTAACCTAAAACAGAACATCCTTTCAAATTTAGGCTTTACAGCTTGAACACCAGGGTTAGAAAATGAGCTCAGGAAATTCAAAGTCATAGCTGAAGCTTTTCAATAGAATTTTTGTCATATGCATTCTTGAGTTTGCCATTCACTGTCTTCAATGAAAAGAAGAAAAACGAATGCTGAAATAATATTTATTCATATATAGCTATGTACCAAACACTGGACAAATTCCTTTATGTACATTACCATATCTATTCCTCAAAATAATTGCATAGCCAAAAGCTAAACAGTGTAGAACTGGTAAAATATACTTAAACACATATGATAGACAAAATATATTTTCTTTTAATATAAATAAAGTTCACAAATCAGTCTTAAAAATGGCAACAGAAATGAAGAATTGGCCAAAGAACCAATTTTAAATAAATAGCACAGTATTGGAATAGAATATAAAATATAAAATAAATATCCACGAGTCCATACTAATACAAATGAGTGATTGACTGAAAAAATAAATGGAAGAAAAGACAAATCCCCCATATGGAACAATTCCAAATGATTTATATAAAATCTACACTTGCTAGGTGGTAGATCATAACTCCACTTTTTAGTGTGGTATGCACATAGTGACTTACTTCCAAAGAGTAGAGTATGGGAAGGGAAAGGGAGAAGAATAATTTCATAGTGGAAAAATTTGGCAAACTCCACCTCAGCCAGGTGATCAAGGTTAACATCAACAGTTCTGAGTCATATTGTTATTATATACCTTTGATATTAATGTGATGATATGGAATTTTATTTTCCCTTGCTCATCTTTCTTCCCAAAATCCATAATCCCATTATATTTTTGATAAAAATATCAAACAAACTCCATCAGATGGATAATGTCCCAAAAGCCTGAGTAGTCCTCCTCAGCACTGTCAAGGTCATGAAAAGCAAGGTAAGTCTGAGAAACTGTCACTGTTTGGAGGTGCCTAAGTCAACATGATTGTTAAATCTAATGTGGTATCCCAGATGGGATTCTAGAATACAAAAAAGAATGCTAGGGAAAACCTAAGGAAATCTCAGTAAAATAGGGAATTTAGTTAACACCAATACATCATCATTGTTTAATTGGTTGTGACAAATGTACCATACTAATGTAAGATGAAAATAGGGGAAACATAGAATGAAATATATGGGAACATCTATACTATCTGTGCAACTTTTCTGTAAATCTAATATTCTTAAAGAAAACCTTTATTTAAAAATTATGAACCTGGAAATATATTTGTAATTAAAAGAGTTTATCAACTACCTAATGAATATCAATCATGTAAAACATTGTGCTCTACATCTTGGGGTACACATATATTTCTAAGACAAAATTTGTATAGAAGAAAATATTTCCTCTAATTTTTGTCTTTAATTTTAGTAACATAAAAAAAGCAAAGTAGAAATTTACCTAGCACTTCAGTGTATATACTATGTGACAGGTACCATAACAGGAATTTGGCATGCTAACGCTTAAACCTGCTCCACAACTCTTTTACTCATTATTATTTCATTTAATAGCTAAGTAAAGTGTGATTCAGAGATAGTAAGGAATTTGTCTTTATCAAATTACAAGAGAGCAAAAATGGCGGAATGGAACTCATTGTGTAAAACAAAATCCCCTGGCTTTATCCTATTATTGATATATTTATTTTCATAGAATGGTTTTAAAGTAATTTTGGTTTGAAGAAAAATTGTGCTAAAAGTAAAGAGATTCCTGATATATATCCTCTCCTCCATTGTTTCTACTATTATTAACCTCTTGCATTATTATGGTACAGTTTTTACAATTGTTGAATATATATTGATACATTAATATTAACTAAAGTCTATAGTTTAAATTATGGTTCACTCTTTATGTTGTATAATTCTTTTCACTAATGCGTAATGCCACTTATCCACCATTGCAGTATCACACAGACTAATTGCTTTGCCGTAAAAATGCTCTGTGCTCTGCCTATTCACCACCACCCCCATTTCATTTTATATGATGTGATATGTAAGTATTATATACATAATCCTATATAAAGGATTTTGGATTATTAACATTTTTACATACCAAGAAGCAGTGGTAGACACCTTTATGTTCAATTCTTTAATATTATACTTGCCTTTCAGTAAGCTATGGCCAAGTTAGGACCTATAAGAAATGATATCTGAGTTTAGTCTTGAAGGTTTAGTAACAGGTAACAAGATGAAGAAAAAGGAAGAGGCACTCCAAAGGGAAGGAACGGCAAGCATGCCCACAGTATCTAGCTTCCTTATCAATGCTCTCCTGATCCATGGATTCAAATGTATCTCATCATCTTTGAATCTCTGCAACTTGAACCATAGTCTGTGCCCTATCTCTTCTGGTAGATATTTGTCTTTAAGTCAAATGTTTTTTTTTTCTCTCTCTTATCTTCACGATAAAATTTGATTTGATTTTTGCTCTCTTCCTAGAAACAGGCAATCAAATTCACCATTCTGCCCTTACACAATGCATAGACTTCATTTGTAAAGGCTGGACCTACACTAGCATATAGCCAGCCCTAATGCCCAGGTCCTAGAACCAGTGGTTTTTTGGTAATGCCCCTCCTTTCATTTCTAATTAAATTATTTGCATATTCTCTTTTTTCACTTTCATTCTGTTAATTTTATTGAGCTATCAAAGAGCTAAATTTTATTTTCATTTTTCTCCGCTATTATTTTTAATTCTTTGTTTCATTTATCTCCACTCTAATCTTCTCACTT
The DNA here is from genome assembly GCA_029593785.1 of Cabassous unicinctus. Lineage (NCBI taxonomy): Eukaryota > Metazoa > Chordata > Mammalia > Cingulata > Chlamyphoridae > Cabassous > Cabassous unicinctus. The sequence goes on along the minus strand of JAQZBX010083969.1, from coordinate 4,092 downwards.
TATTTATTGATTTAATTTTTAATATATTTTTATTCATTTTTAAATGATACTTAGATTACATAAAATGTTACATTGAAAAAAAATAAGGGATTCCCATATCCTCACTCCCCACACCTCCCACTTTTCCCCACATTAGCAACTTCTTTCATTAGTGTGGTTCATTCATTGCAATTGATGAACACAGTTTGGAGAATTGCCACTAAGCATGGATTATACTTTATATTGTAGTTTAAACTCTCTTCTACTCAATTCTGTAGGTTATGGCAGGATATATAATGGCCTGTATCTGTCTTTGCAATATCATTCAGGTCAATTCCAAGTCCTGAAAATGCCCCCATATTAAACATCTTTTTTCCTCTCCCTTACTTCAGCACCTCCAGTAGCCACTGTCCCCATATCAATGATATAATTTCTTTCATTGCTCGAATCACAATAATTCTATAGTAGAATAACAGCCTACTCTATTCCATATTTTAATCCCCAATCTTGAGAATTCTGGGATGTGTTGCCCACTCCACCTCTAATTGGGAGGAGGGTTTGATCCCATATGGTTGATGGATGGGACTCTCTTGCTTGCATTTGTAGAATCTCTCAGTTCCTTGGTGTGGTGGTTGTCCATCCTCAACTCTTTGTTAGTTGTCCTGTGTGAGAATAATGAACAGGTGAGTATTTCATTACTACTCAACTCTGCTGAGGCTCAGGGCCAAAGTGGCACATGGACAGCCCAGAGATTCAAGAGTCTTGGATGTACACCAACTCCAGCACCAACTGGAGTACCACCTCCAGTTCAGGTAAAAGGGACAGAAGAGGAATCTATAGAGAAGTCACATCTGAGTCCAGCTGTGTCAGAGTTGGGAGCACAAACACCAAATTAGGGCCCACTGGCAAGTCACCAAACTCTGGAACTGTCATAACAATAGGACCTGGGTGTTTGCAGAGACCTCAGTAGCCACAATATTTTGGGTAGTATCTATTTTGGCTGTCTATGAGATCCTGCTGAGATGTACATAATTGTTACTTCTCTGATTATCTCCCTACTCACTTTGAAGTCTCTTAGCCATATAAACTCATTTGTCTTTACCTTTTCCCCCCTTTATTCAAGGTCTTTTTCCAGTTGATTTACAAGCCATTGCTCAGTAGTAACCCCTCTGGACCAGGGAGGCTCATCCCCAGGAGTTATGTCCCATGTAGTGGGGAAGGTAATGTATTTATATGCTGTGTTTGGCTTAGAAAAAGGCCACATTTGAGCAACATGGAGGCTCTCAGGAGATAACTCTTAGGCACCATACAACACTAGGCTAAGTTGCAAATTCAAGAAACAAAGGCCCATAAGAATAGTCATCAATATCAAAGTCCCATCAATGGACCATCCTTCTTATTAGTTATTGCCTCTGTACTTGGGGGATTGTTGCTATTCCATTAAAGAATGTGGCAGAGCTCCCAAGGATGGGAATTCAGTAATCTTTTGGTTGTTGTGTGACTCTCTATCCATGGTGACAATGCCCCATGAACATTTGAACATAGTTATATAACTTATATATATGCACATGTGAACTTCCTCCCATGTATGTCCCAAGACTGACACCCCACACCAATGATCCTCCCCTTCCATAGTTGTAACACTTCTGTGACCCAAAATTTCTTAAAAAATGGAGAAAGGATATTGCCAAATTTGATTATTGGGATAAGGAAATAATAATGTTAGCTTTAAACATAAGAAATAAAATACATAATTATTTTAAAAAACTAAAATTAAAATAAAGAAGAAAATTGGTTATTAAAAATGAAAAATGTTAAAAAATTTTTTTTTGACATTTTGCCTTTCATCATTGTAATATCTGTTGTCCTTAATGTACAGTGACGTTTTCTTCCATTTCTCCCCCAGTGAATTACTTTTTTTTCATTTTGTCTTCAAAGAAGTTTTAGGTCACAGTAAAGTTACATACAGAATATCGGGAACTCCATTTTACCCAACATCCTCCCCCTTTCCCTCCTACCCTATTAATAATCTTTTTGCATGTGGATGGTACATTCGTTACAACTGATGTACAAATATTGAAACATAACTACTAACCATGGTCAATGGTTTACATTATGGTTTATATTTTAGACCTTACACTTTTAAAATTTTTGATGAAATTTAACATGGCTTGTATCCATCATTGCAAGGTCTTGCAGAACTCTTCCATTGCCCCCTAAATGCCCACTGTTCCTTCTATTCTATTCCTCCCTCCCCCTTCCCTTGGGTCCTACAGGGACCACCAGGCTTCATTCCTTGAAGTACAAGATTCATATATCCCTGCTACAACACTGAGGGCTTATCATCCCATTTTAGGAATCACCCATGGTCTCAAAACACCTCCCCCCATTTGAGAACATATTGAGCCTCCACTGTATGGGAGTCCAACTCCTTCTCGCTCATAACGTGGGTCACCTCCCACTGATATAACACACTATAAAAAAGCGATCACTCACACATTCTCTAAAAGGCTGACCCAGGTGCACCCTGTCACAAATGCCCCCCATCCAACACCCTAAACAAGTAAGCCTTCCTTTTTGTATTGCCAAAAGAGTTTTCTCAAAATTACAGTTTGACCCACCAATACCCAGAGTTCACCTTCTCCCTATCCCAACCATTCCCCCACTTCCATGGACTGCCCAACCCATCTTCCCCAGTCTACGCCCCTGTCAAGCTTGCACCCCCCAACCCAATATTATCACTACACCCCTTTCATATCCCTTCACTGCACAATTACTCACTTCCACCTTATCATAGATTTCACCCATATGGGTGTTGCCTCACAAACTTCTTCTCCCTCTCTATTTCATGTAAAACTATCTTCTAGACACTAGCTCTCACAGTCTGCTATATTTGCTTTATTCATATGAGAGGTCATGTAATATTTGTCCTTCAATGCCTAGCTTCAGTCACTCAACACAAAGTCCTCAAGATTCATCTGTGTTATCCCATGTGTTAGTACTGTATTCCTTCTTAGAGCTGAGTAATATTCCATTTTATGTATATACCACATTTTGTTTATCCATTCATATGTTGATGGGCAATTGGATTGATTCCAACTTTTGGCAATAGTGAATATTGCCACTATGAACATTGGTGGGCATATATCTGTTTGTGTCCTTGCTTTCAGTTCTTCTGATTATATACCCAGTAGTGGATTGCTGGGTCATATGGCAGATCTATAGTTAGTGTTTTAAGGAGCCAAACTGTCCAACACAATGGCCACACCATTCTACATTCCCACCAAGAGTGGATGGGATTTCTTTTCGTACACATCATCTCCAACACTTGTAGTCCTCTGTTTATTCAATGGCTCACATTCTAATGGATGTAACATGGTATCTCATTGTAGTTTTGATTTACATTTCCCTATTAACTGGTGATGTTGAGCATCTTTTCATGTGCTCCATATTTGCATGTACATTATACTTGCATGCCAGTTAACATTTTGATATTTTGTAAAAAGTTGAGGAGATTAGAAGTGGTTTTCAGAAAATTAAAAACATATAATATTGAGATTTATTTGCTTGTCATAGATTTGACTAAAATATGAAAGATGATATCTTAAGTAAATTAGATAATGAAAAATTCCACATAATAGACCAGTATTTGGCTTAAATTGCGAAGGAAAAGTGGTCCTTTCAGGCCTGGTGGCTTTTAATATTTCTGTTATAATGTTGCTTACATCATATATATTCAGAATGTGGAAGGACAGGATGAGAAAATTAATAGTGCATATCCATTTCCAATAAACCTTCATTTGATGAATAGATACACAACTCTGTGTTGGAGAAGAAATTCCATATCTAAGTTTATCTTGATATATAAATAGGAGAAATAAATTAATTTACCATCCTAGTAGACAGGGAACAGTCCAAGGGAAATTATGTTTTGAAATGTTTCATTTCACATCATTTTTGCATATATTATTTCATATTGTGAAAGAGAAAAGTAGCAAAAAAAATTATGTGTTTTATTAAAATATATAACACCATGATACATGTATAAAACACATAATTTGTAGATTTTGGGAAGAGTAGATTTCTGGATAAGATTTCTTAGGGGAACCAGAA
>JAQZBX010083968.1:0-13316 GCA_029593785.1 Cabassous unicinctus | reverse complement strand
CCTCTTCAATATCACATTCTGAAAAAACTGCACCCCTGTGTAACAAATGTCTCACTTCATGACATTTTTAACAATTTTTGGCTATTCAAGTTATAGAGAAAAGCATGAAAGTCTCTTCCCAACATTTAGCTTGCTCTATTTTATCTTTTATTTTACAATGAAAATATATTCATGTAATATGTTTATTATGACATGAAACCTTAAAATACGCATTGAAAAAATTATCATATTGTGTGTAGGACATAGAGTAAAAACACAATCAACCCCTTCCTGTAATTCTATTCTCTAGAAGTGAACATGTTATTCCTGGTGTATCCTTCCAGATATGTAAGCACTAAAATATTCTCCAGTATTTACAAAAAAGTATCTACATGTTAGTGGAAACTTGTTTTTTTCACATAATATTATGTATTGGCCATCTTTACACATTAGCACACAGAAACCCACCACATTGTTTTCAATGGCTGTAGTGTAATCCGTGGAATGGTTCCACCAAGGTTTATAGAGCCAGGCCCCTGCTGAGAGACATTTACTGGTTAACCACTCAGTGAATGGGGTATGCAAGGGAACACTCCAGGAGGATGACAGTAACCTGAGGGGGGAAAATGCCACCTCAGACGTTTATGAAACCATTTGAAAAAGAGCAGGCAAAGATAGTCTGATTATGTTTACCCAAAGAACGTAAACAGGGAAAACATCTTGACGAATAGAATTTTTTGCAAGCAGAATGTGGGAACTGGAAATATATCATCTACTTGGGTGTTTATCAAGTCTTTTGGTAGGGATGGAGGATCTTCAATACACTTGGATCAAAGAAAATCTTTCTTGAAGGGCCTATATTTGAAAACAGTGAAATGTTGGGGGTTGTCTAGCTGAACAAGGGGTGTAAGCCTAGAACCACTCATACTAGTTTCAACCACATGAGTTCAAGAAGTTCATGATCCCCTTGCAAGAATATAATGATATATAAATGTATGTGCTTTTTATAAGCAATATATTATCCCTATGGTCCATAGCTTTTCACAGAGTTTTTTACAAGGAACCTTGAAATGCTCAAGTTTGTTGATCTGTTCTTTAGACTTAAAAAGGGCAAAATTAAAAACCCATTTTCTAGTCCAAATCCTTAGGTGACTCTTTTGCTGGTATTGGGGCTGAATGGCTTCTTTCTTGTACATTTTTTATCGTAATTGGAAACTATTTTTTACATATTGATGGTTTGTGCCCGTTTCCCCCCCTTTTGGATCTAAGCTCCTTGGAGCAGCGATCTTGCCTGACATGTTCACTGTCATATCCATTGAATGGATCACACCTGGCACAGTGTGTGGGACATAGGAGGCATTCAATAAACATCTGATGTAAACAGAAACAAATGAAGGACACTGTCAAGAAAGTGAAAATATAAACCATATAATGGGGAAAATATTTGTGAATCATATCCCTGATCAGGTCTAGAATACATAAAGAAGTCTTAAATTCACCAATAAGGATAGACAAAACAATTAAACCCCAGCATGGCAATGCAAAAGGCCTTTTACAAAGAAGTTGCACGAATGGTAAATAAGCACATGAAAAATGCTGAATCAACATCTTTTGTCATTAGGGACACCCAAACCAAAACCACAGTGAGATACTACTTCACATACATTAGGATGCTTATAATTAAAAGGCAGATGCAACACGGGGCATTTTTGGGACATTGTAATTGTTCTACATGACATTACAATGATGGATACAGGCCATTACACATTTTATATAAACCTATAAAATTGTGTGGTGCAAAGTGTAAACCATAATGTAAACTATAGTCTATGGTTAGTAGCAATGCTTCAATATGTGTTCATCAGTTGTAACAAATGTACCACACTAATGAAAAATGTTGATAATGGGGAAGAATGTGGGAGGGGGAAGGCGTGGGGTACATAGAAATCCCTTATATTTTCGATGTAACATTTATGTAATCTAAAGCTTCTTTTAAAAAAAGCCAGACAGTAAGGTGTTGGCAAGGATGTGGAAAAATTGACGTCCATTATTAATGACTAAAAATAAAAGAATGCCATTCTCTCACAGGGAGACAACATGGTGTAATAATAGTTAAGAGAGAGACCTCAGAAGTCAAATGGGTCTGGGTTTGAAATCTCTCTGGGAAAGTCATTCAATGCCTCTACAGATTTCTGGCTGTAAAATTGGCATGATAGCCCCTGCTTGCAGGGTGCTTCAGAGATTTTTGGAGATAATGTAAATATTGCAAACAGTGTCTGGCACAAGGTAAGCACTTTGGGAAGTATAGTGGTCCTATCAACAAAATATCTGTAAACTGAATGGTTCTTGAGAAGGTCTGAAAGTTCAAACCATGGTATGTAAATAATCCCTACAAGGAGATAGAGAAGAAAAAGACTGCCTTAGAAGTATCATCATTTTAACTACCCCTTAATAATTGATTTAGGAAAGGATCATGAATGGATGCTAAACTATGGGCTGAAAGTTTGTATTAAAAGAAGGCATTTACACACTCTGATATTACATATTCGTTGGAAAGAGGAAAGATCCCCCCACATTGGAGAAATCTTTCAGACACTTCTGAAACGACGAATTTTCTAGCTTCTGTACTTTGAAGCTTTTACATCTATAGACATCCCCAGGTGGCCAAGTCCCATCTATACATCTGTTCATCCTAGGTATTTCCATCCCAGTTACTGGGGTGCCACTTTCATGTATCTTCAGCCAATCCCACGCTGGAGTGTTCCTGCCCCACAGAAATCACGCTTCACACAGAAACCACAATGAAGATGCTTTCTCAGTCCCACTTGCTCTCTGTCTGTCTTGTGACTGACCCTGGAGTTTTCAACATGTGACCCTGCATTGCCTGCTGTCCTCTACCCCAAACATGAGCATAATAAATCTTTCAAACTCTTCTGATCTCTCTTTTAGTCTGTTTGGTCTTACCAAACCTCACACAAGGTAGTGTGAACAGAATGACTTCATTGTTCAACTTCAGTTTAATAAAGAAGAAAGGATCAGACAGATATAAATCGAGACAGTCTTCTTGGAATGAACTTTTCAATGTCTTGAAAGAAAAAAAATAGACTGGGAAGTGTTCTTGATGAAATGAGACTATAGTGACAACTAAAGTCATTGCATGATCTTTGATTAGAAGCAAGCTATAAGGGATATTACTGGGGACATTGGGATACTTGGTAATGGACTGATAATAGTACTGTAACTGTAAAACAGTATGAGAGAGAAAGGGGAGGATTCAAAGATACAGCATCAAATAGAGTGAAATTGAAACAAATTGTGGAAGGTGGTGTCAGAATAGCTGGGCAGGGTTCAACTCTCTCACAAAAACAATGGAGGAAGGGAAAAAAGCTGACCAGCTTTGGGACTCTGCAGACCAGGAGAGTGCTGCACATCGCCCAGGAGGGCGAGGGACAGAAAGGCAAAGAAGCAGAAACGAAAGCCGAGAGTTACTAACCCCTGCGGCTGGAACAGCACTAATCCCCCACCTTCATGGCGAACAGCCTGTATAAAACCTGTGGCTCATTGCAGCCAGCTGGGAAGGAAACATGTCTTTCTCCCTGGGAAGAGGGAGGGTGCGGTGGAGGGAGGAGAGTGGTTTCTCTTCAGGGAATTTGGCCAGCAGAGCCTGCTTTGAATCTTGGCTCTGGCCAGACCAGAATCATGGGCAATTGGAGGTTGAAAGAGTTGCTTCTGAGGAAAGATTCCCTGCGAGCGCAATCTGCTGACCTGCAGAAACTGCAAGGAGAAAAATGGATTTTAGGCATCTCTTGTCCCAAACCCCTGGGAGCCAATCTGCACCCCATTAGTGAGTCCCTGGCCATATTTTGATAACTTAGGCTGGGCAATTTTAAAGACTTAGAATAAGTTGAACCAAAAATCAAAGAAGAGCCATGAAACAAAACCAACAGGCAAGAGAGAGTAACTTCACCAACATTTTCAGATGCCTAGACATCTTACTAGACTAGACTCTTACTAGAGTCCTTTATAAATGGGATGACTATGGAGAGAAGGACAGGGGAAAGGCATGGGAGCTTAGAGAAAGCCACTGAAACCAGAAACTGAAAGCATCAAAACTCAGAAGAGAAGGGAAAAAGGAGCAGATGTCACCATGTGCCTTGCCATGTGATGGAGCAGTTCAGGATCACCAGTAGCCAGTCATCAGAGAGAAAGCATCTCCTAATGAAGCCTTGATTTGGACATTTTCACAGCCTCCAAACTGTAATCTTGAAAGCTAATAAATCCTCATTGTAAATGCCAACTCATTTCTGATACATTGCATTTAGGCAGGCTAACAGACTAAAATACCAAGTATCTTAAAAACCATAATAAATGTATTTTTAATGCATGCAAAATGAAAAGTGCTATCATCACAGTCTTAAGGGTATTTGTGGAAGTTTAGTTTCTCTTGCTTCAGTTTCTCTTGCTTGGTCACAATGCTGGTGACCATTGTGACCTCAGAATATCAAGACAAATATTTACATTACTGTTTATGTTTGGATGACAAATTTTTGTTGTGAAAGCAACATTTGGTGGCTTAAAAGGGTAGTCTGTCAGAAAATGTATCGTGAGAAATAAGATTCCACCTTGATATATGCTTTCAGGAGCCCCATAATAGTTGCTTGCCAGTGGAACAAGTCATCTCCCACAGGTCCAAATGAACAGAGAAGGTGGGTCACGTTGGAGATGACTATTCTTTCTGAATCTGCTTCAGAGCCATGGGTCAGGGAGAGTGGGGGGAGACTGGCCAGTGCTGCGAGGCTTGGATGCTTGTGGTTGTCGCTGGCACGGCTTGTTGGCTGCTCAGCTGGTACAACCCAGTAGGTCCCTGATTCGCTATTCGGTGGCTTGCTCCAAGTGCCGGTTCCTTTGCCATGTGCACCTCAGCACAAGTGTGTGCGTGTGTGCCAGCTTTAGGTGTTTTGATGATGCTCTTTATTGTAGTTGATATAATTCCTCTCTATTCCTAACTTGCAGAGAGATTATTTATCATGAATAGATGTGGGAATTTGTCAAATGATTTTTCTGCCTGAATTAATAGGAACATATAAATTTTCTACTTTAGCTTGTTGATATAGTGGATTATGTTGATAGATTTTGAAATGTTGAACCAGTCTTGAATTCTTTAAATAAATTCCACTTGATCATGGCATATAATTCTTCCAAATTGTTGAATTGTTTCCCAATATTGTGTTGATGATTTATGCATCTGAGATCATGAGGGATATTAGTCTTAGTTGTCTTTTTTGTTACTTTCTTCGTCTGGTTTTGGTGTCAGGGTAATACTGACCTAATAAAATGAGACGTGTAGTGGTGACAATTTTTGAATGTTTTAGAAATGATTCTGTAAAAATTGGTGTACACTCTTTAAATGTTTGGTAGAATTCTCTAATGACACCATCTGGATCTGGAGATTTCTTTTCAGGGAACTTTTAAACTATGGATTCATTTTTTAGGTGTTATATTGTTACAATGATCTATGTTGACACTTGGCAAACAATGATAACTAGGAGAACACAGACAATCCAAACGCTCAGAATCTTAGTGATATGATTCAGGAAATGTTTATGGAAAGCAAAGAGGATCCTGGCATGCACTGCAGGAGGTACAAGGTGAAACAAGGGCCCTGTCCTCCACAGAAACATACTATAATAGAAAGACCACAAGATATGCCAAAATGAGACCATACCAGTGTACATGTGCCACTGATGAATATATGAGCCTGAGGAAGTCATATTATAATACTATAGTGAATTTCACGCTCTAAGAGCCTAGCTCACAAGGTCCAAAGCTGTCTACCTCAGTGGAATAGAACATGAAACTAGTTGTTAAGGAAGCTTCAGGGAACCTGAAAATTGGTTCAGTAAAGAAAGGGAGGCTTGGGTCCATATCTATCTAGGGGCCGCCAGCCCCATCGGCCTCTTCCAGGAAGAGGTACCTCACAAACCCCGGGGGAAAGCTCCTGCTCAACTTGTATCTCAGAAACCCTGAGCACGGTGCGCAGGCGCAGTGGGGAGGTGGCCCCGGCCTGCCCCAATATTCTCGCGTGACCCAGCAAATCCGGGGACCCCGCAAGGCTGCCGGGAATTCACACCTCTGGTAGCTGCCCATCGCGAGGTGGTGCCAATATGGCCGAGCTGCGCGTCTCAGGGGAGGGCTAGGAGCCCGCGACCCTGAGGCACTATTCTTCCTCGAGCCCACGCGCCGAGCCTCCTCAGGGCCTATTCCAGGCTGGAGGCGGGCCTGGAGACTCTTTCTGGAGGGAAAACCAGTTCCTCACCGAGCTGAAGGAGCCGCGGGGCAGTTCCCCATTTGCTGCACTGAATCTCCACAGGTAGGCAGAAGGGAGCGGCTGTCACAAAGCCACCGCACGGAATCAGTTGTTTTCTGGTTGGGGCTTAGTCCACAAACCATGACCCAAAAAAAGGTGATTTGAGGCGTGATCCCCGGGAGGGAGGGAGGGGTGCGGTGCGGGCCTGGTTCTTCAAGGCTCCTGCGCTCCCGAAACCTTGGCACTAGGCTCCCCAGACACGGTGCTTCTGGGATACCGCCTCCCAGAGTGGGGCAGGGCCGCCCAGCTCGGCTCCCCACAGCCGCGGGAGGGGGTGACTGTGCAGTAGAGACTGAGAAATGGGGAAGTGGCCCCCACGGAAGCCGGTGCAGGTTGTGCGTAGGAAATCGGGACGTTAATTTTCTCTTTGGATTGTCAGAGGACACTTGAGAGATGGGGGCCACTCTTGTCCAGTGCAGCCTCTGGGGCAGCTGCTTGGCGGGAATGCAGGCTGTGCCGGACACAGTCCTTTATTTTTAGTAGGAGCTGGAGACAGAGGTGGCATCATCATTAATGAACAGTGACGTCATCATTGAGATCGGAGCATGGGCCCGAGTGCCAGCGAGGCTGTCCTTTTCGAGGCCCGCGCCTAGGCGCCTACGCCACTTATAACCTCCTGAAGTAACCCCATTCTACCCTTTGAGGAAATAGAGCCCAGGGATGCTGCTGATGCACCCTCAAAGGCCACCTGCCTGCAGAGTGCTTGTGGGTGCTCCCCTTGTCCTTCCAGAAGGTGAAGCGACTCTGCGGGGGTGGATCAATAATATGGACCACTACATCTGGAGAAAGATTTCCATTCCCCTGGCTTATCGTATGATGACATAACAGGTCAATTCAGACTGAGACAGCAGACTAGGCTTACGCGCAAACATGGAAAGTGCCCTTATACCTCCTGAGTTGGTGTGTACATGGAGGAGCCAGCCATTTCTATGAGTACATGTGATATTGTGAAGATGGGATTAGGACACAAATAAATATTTGCATGACTTCAGTGCTGCTTTTTGCCAATGATTGTCCGTTTTCACATTCACCACCCTTTTCTGATGACATTAATCAATTAAATTGTCATCGATTGACATTCATCTTCTCTGAGTTGGGCTATATTTCAAAATTGTATAAAAAGAAAAGGAAACTGTTTTAGATTCCCAGCTGCTAAAGGAAATTCCATACAATGGGTTGGCTTAAACAACTGGAATTTGTTGGCTCACTGCTTTAAGACTAGGAGAAGTCCAAAATTGAAGTGTCACCAAGGTGGTGCTTTCTCCCCCAAGACTGCTGTGTTCTGAGGCTGACTGCTGGAGATCCTTCAGAGATCCTTGTTTTCTGTCACATGCCAATATCTTTTCTTTTCTGGGTTCCATTGGTTTCCACTTTTGTGCTCTTCCCATGGCTTTCTGTCTCAATGTCTGAATTTCATTCTGCTTATAAAGGTCTCCAGTAATCTGTATTGAAGTGCAAAATGATTCAGTTAGCCATATCTTAACAAAAAATGACATCTTCAAAATGTCCGATTTACAATGGGTTCAAAACACACAGGAATGGATTGAGTTTAAGAACATGTTTTGCTGGGATACACAATTCAACCTGCCACAGAGAGAAACGGTTCCTGCAGTAATCTATCATCATGACTGTCCAAATTCTTGACAGTTAATTTTCAAGGGAAGACAAGACAGGACCTCTCTGTCCATTTTTTTTCTCATAATAGGTAATAAATCAGTATGGATCATGTGGATTGCTTTTTAACACGTGCCCTTTGTTCTGTCCTCAGTGTCATTTAGAGAAACCCTCTTCTAGAGTGTGTATGAAACCTGATGGAGCCTCAGTGAAAGGTGACAAAAAGCGACTTGCCACAGAAGATTAGGAGTGCTTTGAGAGCAGAATGGTGATGGAAGATCTGAAGGTTGCCGCATACTTGAGCCCCCAGATCAGGGCTCTGTGGGAGGCTAAGGGATCTGTGAACCAGGGCTCCACTCAGAGTAAGAAAAATACCCCACAACTGGGCAGTCTTGAACCTGAGAGCTGTCACCAGCTCTTCCAGAGCTTCCACTACAATGAAGCAGCTGACCCACTCGAGGCTGTCAGCCAGCTGCAGGAATTATGCTGTAGATGGCTGAGGCCAGACATCCGCTCAAAAGAGCAGATCTTGGAAATGCTGGTGCTAGAGCTCTTCCTGGCTATTCTGCCCATGGATATCCAGAACCAGATGCAGCAACATCACCCACAGAGCATCGAGGAAGCTGTGGCCCTGGTAGAAAATTTGAGGAAGAAGTCTAGTCAAGTAAAGAATGAGGTGAGACAAGAGATTCTTGACATAAACAATGATATGAAATAATGGTAGCTACTTTTCTGGGGGCACTTTTTTGCAGAATAGAGGAATTTTCACTCACTCTTCCATTGTTCCCTTAGAACAGCTCAGGCAGGAGAGGAAACAACAGCCCCCAGCAATCATCAGTCCACTGGTTTCAGAGCCCCTGGCAGGGTCGATCTTGGCCATAGAGGAAATAATTGCTTATTGCCTGCTAGTGGCCTGAGCTGTGGCTGAGTGCAGAGAGGCAGGGTTGCTGGGTGGTGGGCTGGCAGTAGTCACAGTTTGTTTTATTTTATGCTTATTTTCTGTATTGTCTGTATGGGTCTGTGTGGGGAAAGGATGGCCCAACATGTCTTCTGCTTTTTAATTACTTCCTTTATTGTCTCTTACTTCTGAAATCTGAACTCTAATTTGTTCCCCCCTCCACCACCACTCCAAAACCAAATTTAACTTTGTGTTAATGAAGATGAGGATTATTTCTAGGTTACAGCCCATGAGCTGGGAACAGAAACAGTGATCTTGGGAGGAGAAGCAGAGGCCCCAGGGTCCAAGAAGGAGCCAACAGAGCCCCAATCAATGAGTGTGTGCAAGGATGAAGAATTTTGGAATACATACAGGGTACCTCAAGAACAGCAGGGCCTGAATCCTCAGCAAGAAACCGAACTAGTAAGCAGAAGAGGTGAGGCACTTCCTAAGAATGTCTGACTCCTGGGACCTGTGATAGTGACTGTATGCCATGGGTATTTTCTGGGTGCTCATCCATGTTAGCAATTAGGACATCTCCCAGGTGGAAGTACAATAGTCTAACAGCAGGAGATTGGTGAGGCTCTCAAAATACCCCAATAACAGAAGCCTGTGTTTACACCATGGAATCTGTTCCTTAGAAAATTGGAGACGAGGAGGAGAACTAACAAGGAAGCTTGCAGATACCCCAGCCCTACAAGTTAGAGGAACAGTTGGGATCAGAATGCCCTTTCTGGTAGAATAAAACACAGAATTGTGCACCTGGAAACAAAATACTAATAGGTAAAATCTTCCACCTGTCTTACTTTCCAGTGCAGGTTGAGGGTCCCTAATTACAAATAACTCTAACTCTTGTCCAGCTCACAGAACACTTCAGGTCATGATAGGTAAAATAAATTGATTTGCATTAATTTCCCTCAGGAGTTCTGTGGAAAGAGCCAGTGGGGGAACCAGTTCTTTGAGGTGATAGGTACTTGGTTCTTATTTACAATTAGATGGCCACTTCTGGCCACTGCACACACACACACGTCAAAAGGTGCACCACCTTACTGAAGGAGTCTGGATGTTCTCTATTTTAGAAATCAGTTCAGGATGTTAATGAACATAAAATAGAGGACTTTCCTCAGGCTGTTTTCCACCCACAGCAAGGCCTGTTCAACCAATGCTAGCCCTTTCTGAAGAGACAAGCACCAAAGAGTGGAAGATGGCATCCGAGCCTGTCTTGCCTGAGTCCCAGGTGATCAGTACTTTCCATTTCATTTCCCTTACCTGTTCTTGGCCTCACCTGTGCTTTTCCCTGCTGACATGATACACCGTGCTCAGCAGGTGCTCTCAGGTGTGTTAGCCCCACATGTTCTCCCCTAAGCAGCTATTTATGTATCCATTTGGCTCCTTCTCTGCTTTCTCTCTATGTCTTTGAAGTAATTGACTCTTAACTTCCTCAGGCCCTGGCCTTTCATGTAAAACAGAAGCGGGTGGTGGCAGGTGGTAGAACTGCTTCTACAGTCGGAAGTCCTGAACTAAAGCCCATTCTCTTTTGTAGAAGTTGTTGACCTTTGAAGATGTAGCTGTGTATTTTACCCAGGAAGAATGGAAGTTATTGAACCCTACTCAGAAGGCCCTCTACAATGGTGTCATGCAGGAAGTCTATGAGACAGTCAGCTCTCTAGGTAATGCTTCCCCCTTCCCTTTGAGGAGAAGTGGAGTCATCTGTTGTCTTCAGTGTATGATGAATGCACCCTGTGTGACAGTACCACAGTTCCCAGTAGCTTGCTCATTTTCAGCTTATGGTGTGGGAAGGGGTAAGAACACCTGGATGGTTTTGCCCAAAGACACATGCCTCACTTCCTTATTCCAAAAAGAAGTGTTGATCTAGTCAACAATCCTATCCCAGGAAACCTGCTCTTCTCATATATTTCTGTTCTCAAGAAAGGGCCTTCACCAATTTGCTCAGGCCCAAAAGCCTCACAATCATCCCTTATTCCCGTCTGTCTGTCATACTCCAAAATCAATCACTCAGCAAGGCCTCTTAGCTCTACCTTCAAAATATATCCTAAATATAACCATGCCTCCACTTCTTCCATTGTTACCATCGCAGCGCAAAACCCCGCCACTTCTAACCAAGTCTACTTCGTTCACTTTCTATCTTTTGTTCCCTGCTTCAACTCTCACACTCACACTCTCTTTCCCACGCACCAGCATGAGAGATGTTGTACAGATATAATCAGACCATGACAGATCCCTACTTTGAACCCTGCAACGAGTTCTCAACTCATTCAGAGTCGACAAGAGCTGTTTTTGACATTTTTATAGGAAGTACTTTACAGCTACACCTGAAATTGAGGAGATTGACATCTTGACGATGTTGAGTCTTCCCATCTGTGAACACAGTATTTCTCTCCATTGGTTCAGATCATCTTTGATTCTTTTCCTCAGCTTTGTGTAATGTTCAGTATTCAAATCCTGTATATAGGATTGCCTCCTCTTCTATGTTATGTAAAAATTGTGTAAAGTTGGTATTAATTCTTTAACATTTGGTAGAATTTTCCAGGGACACCATGTGGACATGGAGATTCCTTTTCCAGGAGCCTTTTAATTGGTTGTTCAGTTTCTTTAATGGTTATACTGCTGTTGAGGTTATCTATTTCATATTAGCTGAATTCTGGTATTTGGGAGTTTTTGAGGAATTTGCCCATTTCCTCTAACTCATAAAATATATGAGCATAAAGTTATTTGTGGTATTCCCTGGTTATTCTTACAGTAATAGAATGTAAAGTGACAACCTCTATTTCATTCTTGCTGTTTTTGATTTGTATCCTCCCTATTTTTTATTTTTTCTAGAAATTTATTAATTTTATTGATTTTTTTCTCAAAGAAATGTTTTTGGTTTCATTGATTTCTTCTGTTTGCAACATACATTTCTGATCTTTATTATTTCCTTAGGTCTGTTTCTTTGGCCTTTTTGTTCTTCTTCTTCTAGTTTATTGAGGTAGGAACATGGATCATATAGACCTTTCCCCTTTCAAATGTAAACATTTAAGGCAGTGTGTTTCCCTCTAAGTATAGCTCTAGCTACATCCCATATATTTTAATATATTATAATTCTTTTCATTCATTTCTATGTCTGCTGTAATTTCCTTTGTGACTTCCTGTTTGAATCATGGATTATTTAAAAGTGTATTGTTCCCTTTTTGCATTTTCAAATATTTTGCCCTTGTCTTTTGATTATTGATTACCACTTTTATTCCATTTTGGTCAGCATGCCTATTCTCACTCAAGTTGTGTCTTTCTTGGTATTGGGCATGATGGATGTTTTCAATTGTATTCACCCTGTTTTAGCCTAGCATGCAAGTACTTTCCTATGCTCTTGGGCCATGGTTCCAATGACAGTTTAATTTTTTCAGTGCACCTGTAGTATTTTTCTTGGTTTAACTCTTACTACTGCTGCTCCCACTGGTCCCTGTAGGTACTGTTAGGGGAGTGGGGTGGAAGGTGGAAGTGGTTTCCAAAGTGCAGGCCACTGGATGCCTCTTAGTGGGTAAGGAGAGTCTTATGCCTGTGGGTAAAAAAAAAGCTTTCCTGGATTGGACTGCACGTTGTGGCTGGGACTCTGATAAGATACTTTTGCCAGCCTTATGTCTCCTATAGTGGGTAGGAAATCTCAGGTCCTGGGGAGTCTGGGATCCATGTGCTAGTTCTGCCCATTTACTAGGCTTTCTCTTACACTGGGTATCTCAGACCCTGGATGAGAGGAGAGTACTTCTCCTGACCCCTTTCTGTGGGCTGGCCTCCACACTGATCCCCTTTTCCAATGGTTTCAGGCTTGTGTGATGTTTTCAGAAGGACATCCTTTTGTACCAGGCAAGGATGAATGTACTTAGGTGGTATTCTCAGGCTGTGCTGGGCATCAGGAAACACTGGTTCTGGGGTGCCTTCCTCATATTAGGTGGTGACACATTACTCTTGCTGTACTCGGATCTCAAACAAGTTGACATTCTTCTTACTGCTTTTGCAATTTCTCCTTTGTTTGTTTTTTTATTGTCTCCAGTAGTGCTTAATAGTGAGGAGCTGAGAGAAATGGGTCTATGCCATCTTGTCCACACAAAATCAGATATAACCTTTCCCATATATTATGAAATTAGTCATCATTGAATACTCTAACTATTCCTGGGTTTTCTTGCTCTGGGACAGGGATGGCTGACCTTTTTGTTTATTCCAACAGGGCTAAAGCTCAAAAATGACACAGGGAATGATATGCCTGCATTAGAATTACAAGCACCACATGGCAAAGAATCTATACAAAACAGAATAAAAGTTCTCCAAAATAAAAGAGTCAAAGGAAATCCTAAGAATACAAGAAGAGTTGGGAAACAGCATCGAAATTTACCAAGGAACAAAAGAAAGAAAGTGTCAGTATGT
>JAQZBX010083967.1:0-13317 GCA_029593785.1 Cabassous unicinctus | reverse complement strand
CTACTAAATTATAATTGTGGGGAAAGGAACCATGTCAAATTCCTCTTTCTAATTCCCTGGGTATCTAAGTCTAGCACATCATTATATATGATGGGATGTGTGTGTGTATATATGTAGTATATATATATATATATGGGCAAATTATTTCCTTGATCTAGCATTGCCAAATAACCAAAATAGTGCCTGCAGGCATGGGGTATTTATTAACTTCAAATGCTAAAACAAATGCCTGGAAATTTCTGTTCTACCTCTTTGAAGGCTTGGGAGGAGTTCAGGTCTGTGATGGCTGGGAGTTGAAGGCATTGCAGACACTGCTCACTAAGATGTACTAGTAGTCAGAACACCTTCATTCCATGCAATCCCACTCAGACCAAACTTCCATGCATTTCACCACGGAGGAAGATCAATGCAGTCCCCTCATCCCTGCCTTTCCTAACATTTTCCTAGCGAATGACTCCTCCTGCAGGGCCTCTGCCTCACAATGGATTTGGCAGACAGTCCAATTCCTATTGTTCCCTTTAGGAGAATATCTGTGACAAAAACTGTATCAGGTTAAATGGTTGCCCCTAGTTTCTCTTCCACGTCACATGCCTTTACAGCTGTAACTTTCTTCAATAACTCCAGGTTGTTAACTCTATCTCAGTAGTGGTGGGTACAATCTAAATGACACTAAACTGTACCTAAAATGAGGTACTCAAGGTTATCAGCACTGGAGACCCAAAGAAGAGAAATAAGAACATAGAACATTACAGAACTGAAAATAACTTTAATAAAGTCATCCACAGGAAAACATGGGGTTTCCTTTTTATCCCCCATAATAGGATAAACTGCATACACATATTGAAAGAGAAGGAAATGGCAGTAGCTACCAAAGGAAAGAGGATGGAGTATCATGACATCTGGATTTGCTCCATTTCTATCCAACCAAATGAGTAACCAAGTGGTGTACATTGCATCACTATTAGTTAAGAGACATGGCTGTGTACTTCCCCACATACTGCCCACAAAATAAGGATTTCAAGAAATTCCTATCAAGAAAAGATCTTAAAATTCACTGGAGTGGTCAGATACAGCTGCCATCAATTAACATTTAAACAGTTATTAGTAACCAAGGTGGGATGCATTAATATTTAGGAAGGCAAATAATTAAAACCTTGGAACTTCAGACTGAGCATTAATGAGTGGGCTGTCTGTGTAGAATTACTTGAAAATTCAGTATGAAATTTCTTAGAAAAAGTGACTCATTCACACATTATGCATTTGCCTCATAGACATTCAGTAAATTTTGGCTTCTTTCTTTATTGCCTCCCTCCCTTGGAACATAATATGACTGTTTCACAATGAGAAGCTTTTTGTATGTACCTCAGTGTAGAAGTCTATATAGCCATAACTGATATATATATATTGCTTTACAGAATACTTGCCATTCACTTACCTCATAATTATCCCCACAGTTTTGTAGAATAAATATCATTAGTCTTTCTTTAAGGGTGAGGAAACACTCTCAGTAAGGTTAAATGGTATGTCCAAAACCACAAAGAGCCCATTCCAGGGCTCCTGCCCCAAGTCCTGGCCACTTTGCAGGGTTCCAGAATTGCAAGATGAGAGATGCCATGGGGCAAGCCCAAATATATTCTATATGCACCCACCTACCCACACACACAATCATGAGCAGAGACTCTTACAATTGTGAGAGTAGATGTCAAGATAACATAAGAACTCTCTTTTAAATTTCACTCAATGATTTTTTAATTAGGCACAACTGAATTAACATTTGTAACTTTGATTTATAACAAAGACTGAGATTACATACTAATAAAGAAATGGGAATGTGTTGGAGAGTGTTTTACAGCTTACCGAGTTATAGGTACTATCATCTCATTAGAAAAATTAAAACTAAATACCAAGTTGCCTAACCCATACACTGATCTGCACCTACCACTGGTTCAGCTTCCACTTTCCAAAGACAGGGAAGTGGAGAAGCCTATCAGTAAAGGAAGCCAGTATGGGTGCAGGAGACATGAGAGAGACAACAGTTCCAGTGAGATTTGAAGTTATCTTAATTGCCTTATAAACAAGTTTCTTTTGAAGGCTTACTATATGGTGTACTTAAACTTATTTCTTGGTGAAAGAAATATGAATGAGTCAAAGTCAAGGAACTTGATCCAAAAAAAGGAGAAAAGAGGCATATAAATAAATCAGTACATGAATGTGGTAGGGAGGTTATGATAATTGTGAACACGATAATGAGAGGGAATACAAAGGAATGAGTGAAGGAAGAATAATATTTAGAATGAGAAAATCAGAGAGAATATATATCTGGAGAACCTGAGTGTTGGGGAGATAGGAAGGGGTAGATGCAATAAAGAAGATAAATTGTAGGAAAACAAATGGGGTATTTGGCTGGGAGGGGCACCTCAGAGAAGGGGGATGATAGAGTTTTGCTAGTGAAGATAAGAGAGAAATGAAAGTACGTGCTGATGGGTCCCAGTCCTTGAGGTTCCTTTTGCAAATGTTAACATGTGTCTCCATCCATGTGTTGGTTAGATCCCTGGGTTGAGGCCATGTTCAGAGGCTTAGATCCCCACAGGGAAACTTGTTCATCTATCTCCATAACCAAAGGATGTACCACTGGCAATAGTCAAGCTAATTTTCTGTTTCACATCTCTAGGTGAAAATAAAACTTTTCAAAATTTCATATAAAAATCAGTAAATCATAATCTTTTGAGTAGATCAAATATACTATGATATATATATATATATATAAAATTCCTAAATTTCATAAGATACTTGTCAAGTAATGGGGAAAAGAAAGCCATAGGCTCATTGGTTCCAACTCTTATCCACAAAGAATAAGTTTTGTGGAACCACAGCCTAGCTTTAGTTCTATTTTTTCTTTGAATAAACTGAAAAATTAGCAATGAATATAAAATGGTATAGAGGAAATCTTGCTATAGTTGTACTTTCTACCTATGTATGTTTTACCTGAAATTAAATTCAGCACTTGATGTGTTGTTATTGAGGAATAAAAAGAGAGATAGTAGCATGGTTGTGGGAAGGTTGTGGGAATCTTTGCTTGTTGGACACTTAATATAATGCAGACACACTTTACCCTGATATGAGTCTTATTGAGATTGCTCTTAGTATCCCTATTTTATAAATGAAAAACTAAGATACAGAGAAATTTAATAATTTTTTTCAAAAATCAAACAGTGTATGAATGAGCATCCTACCATGTTCTATAATATATTACTTTTTAGTATTTTCAGAAGAAGAAGTAAATAGGATAGAATTAGAGGAAGATAAGATATGAAAATATAGGAAGAGGTTTCAAATCCTAACAGCAAATGAAGGTCAAATTTTAGTCATCTGTCACTCATTCCTCTCTCCTCTCTCCTCTGCCTTGCTCAGAAGCCACAGAAAGCTGTCTGGAGAGAGACACTAATCAAAAAGTCACACTCAGATATCCCTGTCTTACCACAAAAGGTCATGAATGCACTCTGGATAAATTAATACAATTTCTAAGAAGCCTTCTCTATCATGCTTTGGCAAGATGCTTGGTCAAGCTCTGTCTTAAGAATGTTGAACAATGGGAAAAAGAAGAGTAATAGCATTGCAAGGGAGATTATTCAAAAAGTTAATTACTATATGAGCAGGGAAGGGAGAAGAAAAGACCAAAAAAGACATTCGGTCTCCTGCTAAATTTGCCTTTCTTAATCTTTCAATGCCATGCTGCTTAAATGTGTATAAGATAGAAAAAGGGGTTGTGGGAGGAGGGAAGGTGGTCAGGCTATTTATTTGAACATTTGATAAAAACCTCAATTATATTCCCTTCCTAATCCTGTGTCATTAGGAGCAAAATGGTACATTTGGAGACCATTTAGATATAAATGGTCTGCAACCTTCCTATCAGACCTGCTGACTTTCTCTTTCTTTCTTTCTCTCTCTTTTTGTCATTGCAGCCAATTATGTTGAGATATGATTTTCAGCCAGGCAATGTAGCTCTGGCATCTGGGGTCCCACAATAGCTTGGCTGGAGACCCTCATGGCCTCTAATATTATTATTTTTTGGCAGGGTCAGTATGACAACAATAACTGGGAACAAATATCTCTATTCAGGGAAAAGAGAAAAATAAAACAAAGCAAAACAAAAAACCCCTACCATCTAACATTTCAATAGGCCTGAATTTGTAATACAAATCCAAAAGATGAAGTCTACATAATTAAGTTTAAGGTTAATTCTTGAAATTGGTGAGGATAATTAAAGAGTGAAAGAGGCCAATTGTGTTTGAAACTACTGAGTCTGATCCAATACAAATGTTGCATTATGTATAGGTTAATGTGGTAGTCTGTGAAATAGTTCACAATTTTTACTATGGTTTAGCTTACAATGTGTCACTAAGACCTAGGTTATCTTTCATCTGCATTTTAAAATCAAAACTGTAACTACCAGAGAGCCAAATGCCCTACGCTCCTGGTTCTAACCTCGAGTGTCTTTTGGGCCTATGTTTCCTCATTCAGCCTCGGGGGTAGTAGCCAAAGTAATGAGAAGTGTTTTGTCTATATTTAAAGCCTGAGAGCCCCTGGAAATGGACTAGCCTTGGTAATTCACAAAGACCTCATTCTCTTTGCTTGTGCCCCCAATACCATAAGCAATAATTAAATAGTATCCTCCATACACACACAAACACACACACTACATACCCATGCACATATGCAGACATTAGCTGAAGGGAAGTTGTTTTCTTGTGGCCAGCAGAAAGAAACCCAAGTGGCACTCTTGGGGGTATGGATGAACAAAATTTTATTATGTGCAGGCCCAGAGGAGAATTCAGTCTCCAAATTCTGAGCCCTGTTTTCCAATTTTCATAAGTTTATATAGGAACACTAAGCAGGGAAATTCCTAAGCAAGTAGGCAGGCAGGGTTACAAAAGCAGAGGAGTGAGTTTAGTTTATCTTCCTAAAAACAGAGGGCCATTAGGGAGAAAAACAGTCATCTGTTTAGAGTTGTAAATTTCAATTCAAAGGGGCAGGCGGGGAGTGCTTATCTTCCTGACATGGATTCCATGGAGAAAAGGGTGGGGGGGGGGAGAGAAGAAAGGGACTGAGAGGAGTTTATTTTTCTAAAGCTGTGGGTTTCTGCTGAGAGGGGGTTAGGGTTCCAGTATTTCCTTATCAGATGTCTGGTATACAAGGTTTAAAACGGCCTTTGGCTCATTCTTTCAGTAGGGCCATTTTGTCCCTAACTATTCCTGAGGAGTTTGCATAGAAACAGCATTCTTCCCCCAGGGCCTGACAGATCCCCCCTGAACTTGCAGTGAGCAAGTCTAATCCTCACCTGTTTTGTAAAACCACTTCTGCCAAAGAGTCTATCTGGTCTTGCAACCCATTGAGAGCCCCCGATATTTCTTCGAGGTCATTTGATGTTTTCCGTGCTAGTGTTTGTAAGCCCTCCTGACCATCTGTGAGTGGGGCCCCCACTACTGCTGCACTCCTGACTACTAGTCCTAAGAGTATCAGAATTGCCTGTATTGCTCGTTTGGCTTAGGAGTGCTCTCCAGGCAATTCATCTCCATACACTGAGAATGATGGTACTGGCCAAGCCAGGTAGCAGATGCCCTGGCCATCCTGGGGTAGGCACCAGTAGGAGTTGGTGCCACAGACCCAGATGGGGGAGTTTGCAGTGCATCGGTCAGGCTCACTGAGTGGGCAGGTGGTGTTACAGTTGGCCCTTCCAAGAGGGAGGGTTGTTGAAGAAGACCTGGTCGTTATGTTTTTACAGTTAGCCAGTTTTCCTGGGGTTTCAGTTATGTGGACTGGGAGGGACCTGGTTCCTGCCACAGAGCTGTCATGGGTCAGGAGGGTTACATTCCATGGGACAGGTACAGGGAAGATGGTTAGACTGGAGGAAGTGCATAGCCCCCAAGAGGCAGCTATGTCGGGCCGAGATTCATTTAGGAGTTGGTGCCTTGTTCAAAAGAATGTTGTGGGGGGCTGTTCTAACTTTGGCTGTTAGCATCTGGGCAGCTTTACTGATATTTTTCATCAGGGTTTTCTCTGGGGTTGGGTTACCGGGATTAGTTGGACCAGTATGAGGTCCCGTGGGTCCAGCCCTGATGGGTCATATATTCTGATTCCTAGTTTTAGTCCTGTTTGGGCCTTTAAAAAGGTATTTTCTGATCTGGTGGTTATGTTTAATAAGGTGAGTTTTATGGGGTCACAGGTTTCTATGCCACACCCTGCCAGGCTGGGGATTTTCTGTAGGAGATATGGAGAAGTCGGTGGGACCCCCTTCCAGGGAGCAGTGGCACCTACCAGCAAGCTCCAAGAGCAGCAGAATCCTCCACCCTTTTGGGGGTTTTGGCAGAAGTATTTTTCATAACTCCCATAGTTGTGACCCCTACACACTATCCTGGGGGCAGGTATGGGGGCGTGGGGGTATGGGGCAACCAGCAAGGTGTAAGGAGCATGATCTTGGATTGCTCTGCAAGTGTCAAATATTACAGAGGCTGAAGTTGCAACTGCCAAGAATGGGACTGAAGCATTCAGCATGGATTGTTTGCCCCAGCTTTGACTAATTTGCAGCTGCCATAGATTTTGGGGGCAGGTATTTGCTCCTAGGGAAGGGGCAAGGAAGGAAAGGACAAGCAAGTCAAGGCACAGAAGCATCCTATTATACACCAGTAAGCAATTGCAATTAGGGCTCTATTCACAACAGTCCAGTCTGCAGGGGCCACAGCAGCGAGTCCAACTCCAAATACCAAGGTGAGCAGGCCGTATAAGCACAGGATCCACCAGGGGCAGGGGCCCATTCAGCAGGTGTTTGACGAGGTCGGTGCTCGAGGATCCCGGGTGACTCACACTCTCAGGTGGTGGCTGGGTACGGGTTGTGCTGTCCAGCTGTTCTGCTCTTTATTGAGATGTGCCTTCTTGACCCTGGAATGATGGATCCAAGGGACAATGCCTGCACTTTAAGAGCAGTAGGAGTTATAAGGATCACAGTATGTATGTGGATCTGTCCGGCAAGGCTGAAGGGGTTCTTTTTTCCAGTCTTTGACCCAGACTAGGTTCCCTGACTGGTGGGGGTGCACTGGGTGTGCCAGGGGGATGAGATTCCAGGACAAGACAGTTTTATGTATTTTGGCTAAAGTTTTCCCCAGCTGCTAGAGGATGGATTCCTGGCTAGCCTCCCCCAGAAGTTTGAGATTTCCTTTGAAAGCCTGGATAATTGGGGGTGGCCGCCCAGATAGAATTTCAAAGGGTGAATAGCCTGTGGGTCCTGGGGTGCACCTAACTCGGAGAAGGGTCAAGGGAAGTCAGTCTACCCAGAGGAGACCAGTTTCCTGGCAGAATTTGGCTAGGGTGGCTTTGAGGGTACAATTCATGCATTCAACTTTCCCTGAGCTCTGGGGCCTGTAAGCAGTATGGAGTTTCTACTTGATTCCTAACATTTTTGCTAGCTCTTGGACTATGGCAGCCATGAAGGCTGGGCCATTGTCACTTCCAATTGACAGTGGCAGCCCATGTCATAGAATGATTTCTCTAAGTAAAGTCTTAGACACTTCTCTTGCCTTTTCGGTGCGAATGGGGAAAGCTTCGACCCAACCTGAAAAGGTGCATATCATCACCAACAGATATTTGTACCCCTGACTTGGTTTTACTTCTGTGAAGTCTACTGTGATTTCTTCATTCCCATGTGCTGGACACCTGCTGGAGCAGGTGCATAAACTTGGCACTGGCTGTTGATTGTGGCACAGAGAGAAGTTAGCTGGGCTATGGAGTAGTATCTCCTGAACAAGACTTCTAGCGCAGTTTTCCATAGGTGGGTGAGTTGTGATATCGCTGGATGAGGGCATGAACAGCTCCTTTTGGTACAAAAATCCAGTCATCTGGGAGCAGCCAAGTTCCTTCAGGGGTTTGGCTTCCCCCTTCTCTTTTAGCCCACTCCTGTTCTTCCCGGGTATAGCTTAGTTGATCAGTCTCTTGTCCTAAGAGGGACAGCTGCAGTGTTAATCCCTGGACTCATATTCCGTGGGTTCCTTCAGCCACTTGCTGAACTGCTTTGTTGGCTAGCCTGTTCCCTTGAGCGACCATATCCATTCTTTTCTGATGTCCCCAGCAGTGGATGATGGCGACTTTGTCTGGTTTCCAGATTGCTTCTAACAGTTGGAGGATTTCTACTTTGTTTTTGATTTCCTTTCCCCCTGGGGTTAGGAGACCTCTTTCTTTTTAAATTGCCCTGTGGATATGAATGGTAGCAAATGCATGCTTAGAGTCAGTGTAAATGTTTATTGCTTGCCCGGCGGCTAGCTGCAGGGCTCAGACCGGTGCCCAGAGTTCTGCCCGTTGTGCAGACCATCCCGGCAGTAGAGACACTGCTTTTACCACCCATTTGGTAGTGGTGACTGCATATTCAGCAAGCTTTCCCCTGTTTTTAACAAGACTGCTCCCATCTGTAAATAGTCTCTGATCTGGGGAAGGGAGCAGTTTGTCTTGGAGGTCAGAGCAACTGGCATAAACTTCTTCAGTCACTTCAACAGTCACGTTCAGGAGCCCCTTCCTCATCTGGCAAAAAGGTGGCAGGGTTTAGACTGCGCACTGTTTCTATTGTCCCTCTGGGGTTTTCACAGAGTAAACCTTGGTAATGTATGAGCCGGGGATTCGATAGCCACTGATGCCCATGTGACTTCATTAGGGCAGTGACTGTGTATGGCACCATAACATAAATTGCCTGTCCGAGAGTTAATTTGTCAGCTTCTTTGACGAGGGTCACGGTTGCTGCCAAGGCTTTCAGGCAGGGCGGCCACCCTGCAGCCACGGGGTCCAGCTGCTTGGAGAGGTAAGTAATGAGTCTTTGCCAGATGCTGACTGTTTGTGTGAGAACCCCCAATGCTACTTTGTTCTTTTCATGCACGAACAGGTTAAAGTGTCAAGTTACATCCAGGAGCCCCAAGGCAGGGGCTTGGCCGAGTTGTCTTTTGATGTTTTGAAAGGCCCCCTGTTGAGCTTCTCCCCAGGAAAGGGGCTCTTTTTCTGGACCTGCCAGAACTTTGTAAAGGGGCTTGGCCATGGCTGCAAACCTGGGAATCCAGAAGCGGCAGAACCCTGCAGCCCCAAGGAACTCGGAAGCTTTCTTTTTGTGGTGGGGGTAGGGATGGTGCAGATCACTTTCTTTCATTCGGGTTCGAGCATCCAGTGCCCT
Organism: Cabassous unicinctus; assembly: GCA_029593785.1. Classification (NCBI taxonomy): domain Eukaryota; kingdom Metazoa; phylum Chordata; class Mammalia; order Cingulata; family Chlamyphoridae; genus Cabassous; species Cabassous unicinctus. The sequence goes on along the minus strand of JAQZBX010083967.1, from coordinate 4,115 downwards.
TGTATGATGCTGAACCCCAGGTACTTGACCTGCTGTTTACAGATCTGGGCCTTTCTCCAAGACACTTTGTACCCAGTCTGTGTTAGAAGTTGTAGGAGAGTCTGTGTCCCTCTCCAGCAGTCCTCTTCCATTTCACTGGCAAGTAGGAGGTCATCTACATATTGTAAGAGGGCACACCTGAAGTCTTCCTGGGGGTGGGTGGCCAAATCTGCTGCCAAGTCTTCCCAGAAAAGGGTGGGGGAGTTTTTGAAGCCCTGTGGGAGCCGGATCCAGGGTAGCTGAGTTTTCTGCAGGGTTTTGGGATCTTCCCATTCAAAGGCAAACAGAGGCTGGCTGGGGCAGGGGGGCCAGCCGCAGGCAGAAGAAGGCATCTTTCAGGTCCAGGCAAGTGAACCAGGTGGCTTCAGGCAGCAACTGTCCTAAAAAAGTGTCCGGGTTGGGAACAACCTGATGTAAGGTGAGAGTGGCATTATTAATGGCTCGTAAATCCTGCACTGGTTGATATCTGGTCCCATCTGGCTTTCTTACTGGCAATAACAGGGTGTTCCAGGGTGACTGGCATTTGATTAGAATTCCCTCTCTCTTCAGGTGATCTATATGTTTGACTATGCCCAATTGCACTTTGTGGGGGATCGGATACTGCCTCTGCCAGACCAGGACCGCTCCACACTTCAGGTCAATGATAATGGGTGCATGGTTCTGTGCCATTCCCTGTGGTTTTTTTTCTGCCCAAACCTGGGGGAAAAGTTCCAGCAGTTTTTCCGGATTCTGACCTGAACTTTCTTCCACATGAAGTCTCCATTCTTCGCTTTGGGGTACGGTGACGAGGAGAGTGAGGCTGGTCCTGAGGCTTAAGCTTGCTGGCCCTTCAGGTTTGAAGGTAATCTGGGCTCCCAGTTTGGTTAAGAGGCCCCTACCAAGCAGGGGAACTGGACTTTCAGGCAGGTACAGAAATTTGAGTCACTTTGTGGCCACCAAGCTGGCAAGTTCTTGACTGGCAAAAAGGCCATTGGCTTGACTGGTCCCCAGTCGCTCTTATGATATTAGCAGTTTTTCCACTAAAGGGGGTGATGGGGGTTGTGACCACAGAATGTTCAGCACCAGTGTCCACCATGAAAGTCATTGACTGGCCCCCGACTTGTAGTTTGACCATGGGCTTGTGGGGGCCAAGTTCCAGTGAGCCCAGTTGCCCCTATTCAGGGTTGAGCCCTGCCATTCCGATCAGATGGTCTTGGGGCTCAGGTCAGTATTTCCCTTTAGGGATGTTCCCTCTATGTGCCTGAGTCTTTTGGGGGCACTCATTTTTCCAGTGTCCACTTTCTTTGCAGTAGGCACATTGGTCTCTGGCCTGAGGCACACTTCTGTTGTTTGCCTCCCCTTTTTGAGGTGGCCCTTCTCATCCAGTGGGGTCAGGATTTCCCAAGGCTGCTGCCAGTAGGGAGGCTTGATGTTTAATTCACTTCTTGGCTTCTTGGCTTCTTGGCTTCCTGTTCGGCGGCTTTGTCTCGATTGATGAATACTTTCTTGGAGACTTCGGTAATTGAGAGATGTTCATGCCCGTGAACCCTTCTAATTTTTGAAGCTTTCTTTTAATGTCCATTGCTGCCTGTGCAACAAAGGTGGCATTCACCATCCTCTGGTTTTCCGGAGCTTCTTGGTCAAAAGGAGTGTAAATTCTGAAGGCCTCGCAAAGCTGTTCATAGAAATCTCCTGGAGATTTGTTGGGCATTTGAGTAACTAAAGTCATCTTTGTCATGTTTGTGGGTTGTTTTGCCCCTTCTCGGACCCCTCGGAGGAGTGCTTCCTGATATTGCTGGAGTGCAGCCCGTCCCTGATCAGTGTTGAAGTCCCAGTTCGGTTGGGCTTCTGCTGCCACTTCTCATGCCCAATCTTTCGGGTTTAAGATGCCAGTAGGGCTCCTGCAGCCACTTTCAGGCCTTCATCAGTATCTGTCATCTCTCCTCCATATTAAACAAAGTCAGGAGGAGTTGCCTGCAATCATCCCAAGTAGGACGATGGGTTTGGAAAATGCATTCCATGAGATCAATAAGGGCCTGGGGCTTTTCTGAGTAGGAGGGGGGATGCTTCCAGTTTAAGAGGTCTGTAGTTGTGAAGGGCTGGTAGCATAATACAGGTTTCCTAGGTTGGATGGTCCCATTCTTGCTGATCTGGGCCAGACCCTGTGTTCATGGAGGGGCATCTGTAATGTGGGTTGTGCCGACTTGAGACTCCTTGCTAGTCGGGTTGCAGGGCTTTCCTCAGAGGGGGTCAGTGTTCCCAGAGGGACTGAAGGTGGAGGTGTTTCTGGGAGATCTGCCTGCACTCCTGGGCTAGGAGGAGAGACTGAAGGTGGGGGTCTTTCTGGGCCATCTGCCTGCATTCCCGGTCTAGGAGGAGAGGCTAGAGTGGCCGGAGCATATGGTGGTGGTGGTTGGGGTGGTGGGTCCTCCTCCAAGGACCCTTGATGAGTGACTGGATCCAGAACCCCATTCCCTGTACAACCAAGACCTGTTCTATCATTTTTTTCCAATGCACAATTGAACTCAAGTGGGCAGATTCTGGGCTATCTCCAACCAAGAGTCGATGTAGGGAAACTGATCGGGGTGACCAGGAGTTCCTGTGACTACCAGCCACACTGCACAGACCCTGGCTGTATCCAGGTTTCCTTCCAAGGGCCATTCAACATTAAAAGTGGGCCACTCTATTTCACATAAGGTTCAGAGGGTGCCAGGGTTCATCCAGATGCCATAATCTCTGGATAAACCCTTCTTGAAATTCTTGAGCATGCAGTTTAAGATGGTAGGTTTTGACTGTGATGAGCCCATACCCAGCATCAGTGGCACAAAACAGACAAGGGAAGGAGTTGCCTCTTTCAAGGCCACTCAGATGCCCACCTGTCCACGTCTCTCATGAGAACTTTGGCTCGTCTTAGCTAATGCACCTGGGTAAAGTTCAGGGTCACCATTACGCCATATGACGTAACCATGGAAAACAGGTTAAGGCCCACACAGGCTCCATAGCATAAAGCTTTGGAGTTACAGACTGGTACGGGAGACACAAGCCTCTGTCATCCTCACTCACTCACACAGCCACTCAGAGGTTATGCAGTCCCTCCCATAGGGATTAACAGTGTTGAATCCACACCCTGAATCAGTGGCATGAGACAGAGAAGGGAAGGGGTTGCCTCTTTTGAGGCCACTCTGATGCCCGCCTGTCTGTGTCTCTCATGAGAACTTAGGCTTGTCTTAGCTAAGGCACCCGGCTAAAGTTTGGGGTGGCTGTTATGCTGAATGACGTAGCTGTGGAAAACAGGTTAGGGCCCACATGGGCTTCATGGCATAAAGCTTTGGAGTCACAGACTGGTACGGGAGACGCAAGCTTCTGCCATCCTCACTCACTCACGCAGTGACTCAGAGGCTATGCAGCCTCTCCCCCAGGGATTGCCCTATTCTGGAATCTCAGTACTTGAGATTTCAGGAGGTGATCATTCTCCTCTTCTGTCTGGAGATGGGCCTGACTGAGGACTTGGCACCTGGGGACTTACCTTTCTGGAGTCTTCTGGCACTGTTCAGTCCGCCTCCGCACTGAGTCAGGCTGGGGTGTAGTGACGCGGCTTGTGGGGACTGCTGCAGAAGGAGGTCCTGTCAAGAGGACAGGTGGTACCCACCTCATATGCTTGGAGATCGCCATCGGCCATGCCCATCAGCCCCAAGCTGGAGGCATAACGGGCCTGCTCAAGTGGGTTTTTCCCAGTCAGGGAACCAAATGTTGTGGCTGGCAGAAAGAAACCCAGGCAGCACTATTGGGGGTATAGATGAACAAAGTTTTATTATGCACGGGCCCAGATGAGAATTCAATCTCCAAATTCTGAGCCCTGTTTTCCAATTTTCGTAAGTTTATATAGGAACACTAAGCAGGCAAATTCCTGAGCAAGTGGGCAGGCAGGGTTACAAAAGCAGAGGAGAGAGGTTAGCTTATCTTCCTAAAAGCAGAGGGCCATTAGGGAGAAAAACAGTCATTATCTGTTTAGAGTTGTAAATTTCAATTCAAAGTAGCAGGTAGGGAGTGCTTATCTTCCTGAAGTGATTCCTTGGAGAAAAGGTTGGGGGGGGGGG
>JAQZBX010083966.1:0-13316 GCA_029593785.1 Cabassous unicinctus | reverse complement strand
AGTGGCCAGAAAAAAAGTAAAATACTGAAATCCAGCCACCTCTACCTTTCCATGTTGAGGTATAGAAATACTGAACTTATTCCTCTAAAAGTTTTGATGTGTGGAATGAGAAATACCCATCTTAAGATAGCCCACTTGAACTATTCTCTCTCTTCTAGGGTGTGGGAGATACAAAGCTGAGAAACACTTGTGAATTTCACAGCCCAATTGCACAGGTTATCTAAAAGAGACCCAATCATAAGATTATAGAATGTCTTCCCTGTCCACATAACTCACAAGGATATCAATATATCTACTGTATAATAAAAGATGATTACAACAGGAAAATTCTAATACTGAGACCTTTTTAAAGAAATCCCTAGGAAATGTCACCTTCAACTGTCTACAATACTGAAGCTTTGGAAAAATTTGAGTGAACAGAAGCACTACCAACCTGGACTGAAAGAAAAAGAAAAGGGTCAAAATGAAGGCAATCTCCCTAAGCCAAACTCATCACATAAACTCCCTACCTTCCCCATGGCATGAGACATGACTCCAGGGATAAGCCTCTCTGAAAATGAGGGATTATTGCTAATTGCCAACTAGAAATGCATTTAGAAAATACATTGACCAAAAGGGGGAAATGTTAAATACAAATGAGTTTTTATGACTAAGAGATTTCAAAGTGAGTTGGGAGGTCTTTCTAGAGGTTATGTTTATGCACATGTCAGCAGGATCTCATTGACTGCCTCAGTAAACAGTACCTCAACCAGGCATGCTCCTGTGGGCTCCAGAGACATCTAGTTACTATAGGCTGGGTAAACAATCTCAGTAATTTGGCAACCTGTCAGTGGGTCTTACCTTGGAGTATATTTTCCCTAATGTAATAGAGAATCATTTATAATTTCTCTATTCATGGCTCTTCTGTCCCTTTGATTTGAAATTATAATTAGCACTATACTCATTAAATATATTTACCAGAGACATACATCTTCAGTCTGTTCTTATGCCTCTTGAACCCTGAATCTCAGCTGTGTTGCAATGCCTACTCTCCAGTTCATCAGAATCATCCAGAACATCTAACAAAATGATAATTATGGACCAAGCCCATCTCAAGAAACAGAGTTTCTACAACTGCAAGAAAGACGATTCCACCTATCCACCCCATGAACTCGAAGGACCCTTTCAGTCAGAAACAGTGGACATCACCATCCTAAAATCCTGAAGACTGAGGAATGAGTAAAATAAGGGGGGAATGCAACTATGGACTAAAGCAGACTTAATATTATTCTAGCAATGGAAAATCTTATAACACTAATATAAAGGCAGTGGAAACCAGAGTTTCTGACAGATACAGGCCATTATACATTTTGTCAAAACTTTTGAAAGTGTAAACTGTAATACAAACTCTTGAGCATGGTTAGATGTTCCTCAATTTTAACAAAAGTTTGACACTAATGAAAGATGTTAACGAGGAAAAGTGTGGGAGAGGGAAGTGGTAGGGTATATGGGAATCCCCCTATATTTTTTATATATCATTTGTGGAATCTAAAGTCTATTTAAAAATAAAATAAATATATTTCATTAATTGAAGGCAAAAGGAATTCAAGGAGAGACACCTGGATACAGACAGGTAGACCAAAAAGATCTCATTAGGCCAAAAAGGCATACCTTCCCATGGTTGTGTAAACAACACATCCATCCCTGTGTTTCAAGTGAACAGACCATTTAACCCTAGCACTTGGAAGGTGTGGGCCTTGAACCCTGATGTACAGGGAGAGTGCCACCAGCCAGTGCTCTGATAGGATGTGGCTTGAACCCTTGCATTCAGACAGGTTTTGGCTGCCATTCCCTTGCTCAGAGGGGATGGGGTCTACATTCTGGTGTTCTGGGAGAATATGGCCTCTGTAAAAGTTCTTGTAAAATATGGGCTACTGCTCCATATGTCCTGGAGGAAAAAGCATTGAGAACAGATGACTTTCTAATTTAATGGAGTTTTTCCTGATGTGTTTATTCCTTGCTCTAGGATCCACATTACCAGATTTCCCTCCAGTTTCTTTCTTTAAAAATTTGAATGATTTGCCTACACCTGTCCCACTATTGTATTGTAGACATAAGTAACATGGTTTATTTATTTCACAGGTCCATTGGATAAAGAGGAATTTTGACATAGAATGGAAAATACCTCTCTCTGATTTTGATGAGAATTTTCACTCAGAGTTGTATTTAAAGGACTTAATGCTCTTGATATGCGATGAAATGATTGTGTTTTGCATATGGGAAAACGTGCCTTTTGGAAATCCAGACGGCAGACTATGGCAGGTTAAATTATGTACACAAGAAAAAAAAATACCAAACAAAACAAATATATTTTACTCAGTCCATTACTCTGGGTATATAATCAGGACATTTTAATGAGGTTATTTCCAGTTAAACTGTAGGTCAAATGAATTAGGTTTCATCAAATTAAAGCCAATTGAAGGAATGGTGCTCTATGTCAATAATACCTAGAAGAGAATGGAGGTGACAATTCCACTTGTTAGGACAGCCAAGGAACCTAGGGATTACTGACCAGTCAAAAATGCAACTGGACTTCAGAGGTAGCAAATCTTCTAGCCTCTGAAACCATGAGCCAATAAATTCCTTTTGTTAAGCCAACCCACTGTGGAATTTGCCATAGGAGCTGAGAAACAAAGCAAATCTAGGCACATATTTGCTTTTTTGTATTTTATTCTGCACACCATGACTGCCTATCGATTAAAAAAATTGTAAGGTATTCAAAAAGGCAAAAATGCGATCTAAGGAGACAGATTGAAGAGCAGAACAAGAATCAATATGGCAGATAAGTTAGAAAAATTAAGTCAAGTATTTAAAATATCAATTATTAATAGCCTAAGAGTTCTAATAAACAGGTGAACAACATACCAGAACAGGTGGATAATACAGACAGATACCTGGATATTCTATACATTTACATATTATTATTTTACAAAAATTGTGTTTTGTATTTTGTTTTGTGTATCACATAAATCAGAGTGAATGAATAGATATTTAAGCAGTGTTATTTTTCTAATTGCCTTATATTTCATCCTGAACAACTTTTGGATAAGTAAAATGTTATTGATTTATGTAGACATCTGAATTTATAAATTTTTTTGCTTCTTTTATTGAGCGTGTCTTTTTCTTTTACTTTTTTCATAGTTGGAATTCATGATATGCCCTTTCATTTCTCCTAATTGTGATAAATAATAATATGATATGTTGAAATGTATCAAGAAAAGAGACCAGAAATCCCGGGTTCAAATTTCAGCTGTACCAATTTAAACAGTTTATCTTAGGCAATTTTGTTAACCTCTCTAGGTCTATAAAATGAGGATGGCATTCAAATGTGTCTGTTTTTTAATATGTTAGGAATTCTGTAGACATTCAATAAATATTAATTGGATTTTGATTTGCATCAGCTTAACTCCTATCTCTTTTTCCTCTTTTTCCTCTTTTTTTGATGAAACCATCATGAGGTCTGACTCTGGACATTCCCTGAGTCATGTAGGATTCTGCCAGGAGTTTACGAGGCCCTCAGATCTCTGTCAATTTTCTGACACCCTCCTTCCTCTATGACTATATGTTTTTTACCTCTAGAGACTTGGGATCAATCTCCAAAGGGCATAATCTCGTTCTACCTAGTAACCTCCAGCTTCCTCTTCAGGAGATCCAAGGAAGCTCTGGGTGGTTGATAAAACTGCCCCTGAGGCCTCACTAGGTACATGATCTTAGTCATGTAGTAACCCAAAAGAGAGGTCCCATAACTACCTTTCCTTCTATCCGTCTCCTGTTCTCTCTGTGATATATTTATTCTTTTCTTTTGCCTTCACTCAGGATATAACTACCACCTGTTGCGGTGTTTTCTGAGGACATGAGTTAAACCCTTTTAATTAGAATGCCTTTTATCTTCTGACTACTCCTGTCCTTCTCATTGCTGATTCTGTGAATTCTTCAGAAACAGAAAACATATTTGGTAACAAGGTCTCCAAGACTCCCACCCTTGGTAGTGCCCAGTGCCATGTCACTTCCTCAATCCCTTGGTGGCACTAAAATTCCTGTTAATCCATTAGCTCCAGGACCCCAAGGCTCTTTGCTTGCAAGCCACAGATCAGTCTCTGGCATCTTTAATTGCTGGCTTAACCTCAAAACTTGGTCTCTGGCAGTAGCAATAAAATGAGTTCTCTATCATGGCCACAGCCTATGACCTCTGCAATAGTGGCTTGAAAGAAGGGTCCCTAGCCAGCATGTTTCCTAGGGAGGAATCTAGCTTGGTAGCTTTGGTCTGGGAACCAGAATTCGACATCTCCCAAGACTTCTAAGGCCTTGGGGATGCGCAATGGGAAGAGGATCCCTATCCCCAGGACATCAGGACAGCAAGCAGGGCTCCTGACACACAAGAATCCAGGGCAGTGACTAGTTTCTGTTTGGCCAAGTCTAGGAGTGGGATGCCACCAAGACTGGTGAATTTGGTTATCCTCCCATAGGATGATGTGTGCTTCCACCAACTGGAATGCCTCCTCAGGAACTGGGACAACCTGCCTACTGATGGTCTTAAAAAGAAGAGGTTAATCTTTCTCGGTCACATCTTGTGGGCACAATCCAAATTAGAGGATGGCCAAGAGTGGCCTCTGAATGGAACTCTGAATTCCAGTTAGACCACTTGTGTAAGCGGGAAAGAAGCAACAGACATATCTGAGGGCCAGAGATCATATGGTCACATGTCTCCTCAAAATGATGAGGACATGCACTACTAAACTGGTCAATTATAATAAGTTCAGGGAAATTACTCAGAAGCAGGATGAAAACCCATGCTTATTTCAAGGAAGGCTGGTAGAGGTAATAAAAATTATACTTTGGCAAATCCTGACTCGAGTAGGGTAAATCTTCCTAGGAACTCACATCATTAGCTACTCTGCCTCAGATATATGTCAGAAGCTGTGGACACTTTCCCTGGTCCCACAAACTTCCATGGGCTCCCTTTTAGAAACAGCCTTCTCAGTTTACAACAACTGAGACCACGTCCCTAAGGAGGAAAAGTAAGAAGGGGCAGGCAAAGGGCCTAGGAATAGGCTAATCTTTAGCTGCTGCCATTAAAGGCACCCTATTATCTCAGGGCCACAAGAACCCATGCTCCACATCAGCAGGAACCTGCTTCAACTGTGGAGAAATGGGCCACTTGCCCCAACATACCCCATAGCCACTGGGGCCAACTAAAGTCTTGCCCCAGGGGAAGACTGAAGGGGCTCAAGGCCAGGCATCACTCCCTGGATGACACCATGAATGATCAACTAGGAAGAGCCTTGGGTGAGCCTTGCCATGGCAGATAAGTTTGTGAAAATCTCACTTGACATGGGACCCACTTACTCCATCCTGATCTGTATCTCCGGAGCTCTCTCTTCATATTCATGCCTAATAAGGGGAGTGGATGAGGAATCAAGATCAAGATCATTTACTAAACCTCTCCATTGTAAAAAAAGGAAATCTCTTTTTAAGACATCAATCAAGCATGAAGTTCAAGGAGGAAGCTGTTTAAGGTCTCCAGCTCATGGTTAAAATGATGCTGGAGAATGGCCTAATAGTTCATTCCCAATCCACTTGCTACACTACAATCCTTCCAGTGAAAAAGCCAATGGGACTCTACCCCTTGAGAAGGGTTAGCTAATGGAAATGCAGCCCTAGAGCATCTTTGATTCAAATATTTCTTGCAGAGACTAGAGTTGTTTCAATTTTATTTGGCTTGATTTTAATCTCCCTAGTTTAAAGTATACTCATAAAGTAAATTAGAATTATAAGTATTAAATCATTATGATGATGAAAATTGTAAGTTTGAGTTTATTGAAATTAAGTTAATGTAGAAAATATAAATCTGTCTTAAAATAAACTGCCTAGTTTTCATAGAATGGAATAAGGGATGTAATTTAATAAACTTATTGAAAGGCGAAGTAACTAGTCTATGTGGTATGGTTAGCTATAAAAAGCTTGGAAAAACAAAACATTGTCTAAACCAGGGGTTCTTAACCTTTTTTGTCCCCAAAACCCTTTTCCCATTCAGGAGAAAAATATGGACCCCTCACTAAGCCCACACTATGCTGTGTATTATTTAATAAATATATCACATTTACACCAACATGTCCTCACAAGAATAATAGTTATTTGGATTTCAATTCAAGCTCACAGACCCCTTGACAAGATCATCTGGTACAAGCTGAAGTATTTAAATAGAAATTCCTGGATGCCATAATTAATTAGAAACCTAAATTGACATTTATAACAAAAATTAACTTCATAGCAGAGAAACCTGTCAGAGGCCACTTCAATCTGCATATTAACATGGTGGTAGGAGGAAGATAATCTTAAGTCCATTGAGAATCAGGTTTTCATAAAATAATGAAGAAAGTAGTTTTTTTCAGTACTGCTAAAGTAAAATACCTGTTAATTAGTGCAATCATGTACAAGTGAAAAAGTAAAAAGTAAAGTAATAAAATAATTAAGTTCACTTAGTATGTTATAAACTGCATTGGAAGTATTTAGAAATGGTGTAAAAATTAAAAGAGATAGACTTTAAGTAATGTCAAACTCCTTTGTGCTTTCAAACCAGACTTCCAGTACCCTGCATGGTGCCTTTCCATTTGAGTTATTTGCTAGATTGGTTACTATGACCCCTAAAACAAACAAAGTATCTATTATATCCCCTGATAATGCTCCTGAGGGAGATGAAAATATTTTGCTCTTTTTTACTTCTGTGGCAGCTGGTGATGGCTCAATGTTACTGGATTTACAATAGAAATTGCCTCCAAAGTGGCTCTGTTTCATAGTGCTGAAGGATAAAATGCACCAGTCAGTTAAATACTGGAGCTTCTCTCCAGGATCAAATTTGCTGCAGCATGCAGGCTGTGTAAAGGATATACCAAGTGTAGTAATAATTTCTTGAGTAATATGAGTAGAACTTATACAAACACAATTGGCATTATGGCTTTCTCCCATGGAGAAGAATAAACAACATGTATGGTATTGTAAACCTGGAGCTTAGATTTATTAATTACACCTCAAAGAAGAAATTGTGCATTGATTAATATTGAGTACTGTGCCTATATACCTGATGAATACCATAATATTTCTTTTATTCCTGGCCATATGCATATGGAAGTTTGAAATTATTTTATGAATACCAAAAAGATAAAGATTATGTTTGTGGACTTGTCCACTCCTGTGGGCATGAGAATTTCTTCAAGTGGACTACCTCAGTGAGGCATGACTGAGTTTGAGTCCCTGCCTTCTTGCTGGGTGTGATGAAAAATAGAAACACAATAGAAAAGAGAGCTCTTTTATATTTGATGCTGCCATGTGAAAGAAAGGAGAAGCTCAGGGAGCTGAGGTGCCAGGTAAAGATGAGCCATTGGTCTGATACGTTGCAGCTAAAGCAGGAAGAAAATGGAGCAGCCAAGCCTGAGAGAAGAGGCCTGCAAAGAGACAAGCTCTATGCCTGGTTGCCCTCAGCTAAGCTCTGAGAGACCATACAGCCTGTAGGGGAAGGCAGACACAAGAGAGAGATCACTCACCATTTTGCTTCAATATGTGACAGCTCACTTGAGTGGGAAAGCACCTGCTATGTTGCCTTGAGATGGAATTTTCATGACCTTGGAACTGTAAGGTTTTACCCTAAATAAATATCCTTTATAAAAGCCAACACATTTCTGGCACTTTGTATCAGCAACCCTTTGGTAAAATAAAACACCATCTAATTTTAGCTAATGTTTCAGCTTCCACTCTTCCTTGAGGCTTGTGTGAATTAACATGCCAGGTTATTATTTTGGCAGTGGAGTTTTGTGCCCTGAATCAGATTTCTTTCTACCAGGCTTTATTCTATATGTCCTTACCAGCTATGGTTCATTTCTCATGTTGCCACTCTTCCATTGAAAGAGTCAGACCACAATACATTGCCCACCTCATGGTACCTATGGAACCCAGAATAGATTCCTTGACTATGATCATGCAGACAGGTCATAGCCCATCCAATTGACAGCTTTGACATTCTACCTCATCCATTCTTATGATAGCCAGAGTTATTTGAACTATTTTACACCATCACTGTGATGAAGTTGTCCTCTGCAGGAACCATCAGTTTATCAGGCATTCTTCAATGGTCTTCCTACACAGTTTTTTACTGATGCTGTTTTCTCTATTGTTGCCATGCATGATATAGGGGAGTTCAGATTATTTACATAAAACTGCCCTCTATTATTTGTGGAACTCTTCAGATAGTGGGCTGGTATGGAGAGAAGTCAATTGTTATAAATTAGAAACCACTATTCTAGTGTTTTAGCCTGTGCATAAGCACTTTGAAGCCTAATACAAGTGTCTTTGACCCATCCACTTATTGGGAATTACATTCTTACAGTTATTGGCAAAGTCATTTTATAGGCTCAGTTTGATTAATAGTGAGATATACTGCTAGCAGTTGATTTTCAATATTATTCTGATGTTTACAATAGCTGAGGCCAGAACTTTAGTGATAATTACTTCCAATTTTGTTTCTGCTACAGGTCTCACCCAAACACTTTTGGGTAGCTTGAAATATTCACTCCATTAACATGCCCTGATATTAATGTACCTATAGATTGCATCTGTTTTGCAGATACTTTTGACTTTTGGAATGCTTGCTGACCCCCAGTGTCTCAAGGCCACTGAGTCCCCTTTTATCAATCTGTATAATAGTTGAAATATTTGAGCTATGTGGGATATAAATGATCTCCAGTAATTAAATAAACCTGTAAAGGCTTACAGTCCTTTACAGTGTGAGGATTTGGAAATATTTGTACTTTATCTATGATCACGGTTGGAGTTTTTGTGTTTTTTTTTAATATGGCCAAACCATCCCTGGGAATTTTATTTCATCATTGGTGGTCCATCTTAGGTCCATTAACAGAACAGTAATGGCAAGGTTGCCAATTCTAGAGATGTAACACTATCAGAAGTAAGCATGGTATCATCAATATAGTGAAACAGCAACATTTGTTGCCTTTTCCAATCTTGATAGGTCAGCTGCCAACATCCTGAGACAGATGATGGGGTCATATAGATATGCTTGTTGCAAACTTGGAAACTCCATTGCTGTCCTTCCCATATAAATGCAAATTGGTATCAGCTACCTTCAGTTAGTGGGACACTGTGAAAAGCATTAGCTAAGTCAAATACATATTGAAAATCTCCTAACTGGTTTGATAACTTATAAAGAAACATTGCAATATTTTGAACTATGGCATGAATAGGAGGAAAATCTTTATTTTATTCTAGTTATTTGAACATGATTCTCCATCTGTGATCATGGTTTTTTAGTTTGTTTATTTGTTTTTTACCAGCCATACAGGACTATTAAATGGGCTCTGTGCTGGGTGTGTGATGCCCACTCTGGCCAATTATTGTAGCATTTCACTGATTTCAACATATCCACCCAGGAGGTAATATTGTGTGGTATAATTGACCCTCTGGGTGGAGGTGGGTGCAATGTGGACCAATAAGCAACACCCTGTATAATTGATTTCACTGTTCAGTTGTGACAGTGAAGCTCACTAGTAAACTTCACCATTCTTGTAAAACATATAGGCCAATATGTATTTGGGATTTGAAGAAATAAGTACCTTATAATTTGGGGGAGTCATATGCCCAATTTGCCATGTTATGTTAGTTTACACTACTCATATGACTTTCCCCCCATGCACTTCTGTTAACTTTATGGGGCAGTTAAATCACTGGTGATTCCTATAGATGAATATGCACCCTGCTGCAGTATCAATAAAAACTACAACATGCAAAGTGTTGTTTGCAGAACAAAGGATAATTTGTTCTACATGAGGCCTCTGTCTACTCTCACATATATTTGCAAGTGTCTATGTAAAAATCCTTAGTCATCAGTATCTGATATATTTATTAAATAATATACAGTATAGTATGGACTTAGGAGAGGGTCTGTGGTTTTCACCTGAATGGGAAAGGGGTTCATGGAACAAAATAGTTTAAGAACCCTTGCCATAGAGGGTACTATTGGAGTGATAAGCAGTGGCAGAGATTTAGACATTGACAGAGGCTATATTTCTCCTTAGACAGCTTTAGCCAGAATGCTACTAATATAGCATTTGATTGCTTATTTGTCTTTCCTATTGAGGTGCCTGAGGTAAATTGATCAGCTCAAAATTGTTTATGGGTGACATGTACATTGTCCCTCCAATTCTTCCCTTCTGGGGTGTCTTTGGTTACATTCCTTACCCCTTTTGGCAGTATTCTTTCTATCTGACACAACTCTGTTATTGCTTGTGCCACCAAGTGAATGGCCTGGCTGACTAGTGTTTTTTGAGTAGCTACTATTGTCCCGTAAGAGGTTGGAGGCAAGGTTTGCAGAATTTTATCTTTCATACCAACTGTAAAGAGTTTCATCATCAGGTCCACAGAAGTGTTCAACATGTGCTTCATTCCTAGTTCTCTGATGATATTCTGTAATTCTTCCATAGGTGACCATTTGCCTGTTGTTGACAACACATCCCTCTCATTAAAGCAGGTCAATTGTGCAACTAAAATGTACTATACTAATAAATTTGAATGTCATCTGTTCTTTGTCATGCCTTGTGAAAACACTGACAAAGAAAGGGATATATAGTTATGCTAGTTATTTTTACCATTTCAACCCCTGAAAGCATATAATCCACCCCATGGCCCATAACCTTAGTAAACAAGTGGCTATGTGCTCTCTTCCATTTTGTTTATTTTATCTCTGAATTGTACTAATTCTGTGGGTTAATACTTCCTCATTACTGATTGATTCTGAGCTGAGGTTTCTTCCTGATGGTCAACAAGAGCCTTGATTGCTTTCATCTTTGTACAGTTATTGATGGTCATGCTTGTTTAGACTCATCTTCAATTTCAACTTGCTCCTCCCAGTATACCTCTTCTTCACTGTCCCTGGGATCACATATCTTTGGATTCTAGTTTTCCTTCTGGATAACTTCCCAGACTTGCCACAATGGCATCCTTCTTCTGGGCATTCCTGAATATTTATATTAGAGTAATTACTTCTAATTGACACTTTTTTGATTTGTAACAGTTTATTGGGTAACTTAAATATTGGGAAGCTGGTCTTGGGCAGCTGCAGGACATTCAGGTTAATTTTCCACCCAACCCAGTTGGTTATAGAGCAGGAACAAAGAACTTACATAGCCATGTTGGGTTGTGAAAGATAATAAATGTGTCTCTTTGAAGTTATTTATATATTACAATGGTAGTTTTGTACAGACAGATATCTTGTTTATGAATGTGCACATGCATATTATGATGCACTTAGAGAAGGAATTGTCTAATATAGGAATGTATGGCTTCTCTGCTTAATGTTGTCAAAGACTGAATATAGTAACTATCAATGGTCTTTACAATAACTACTTCCCAGGAATCTCCTAAGTATAAACACTTACCAGAGTTAAGTTATTTGAGTTGTTAACTCAAATGAATAAAATAATAGCTTTTACCACAGCTTTTAAATTGTAAAACTCTCAGAGACTGAACATCTATACAGACAGTAGATATACACTTGTTGTAGTCCTGAACTTTGTCATGCTTTGGAAGTAAAGGAGACTCATCACATTATCAGAAACAACCTTGGTGCTCCAAAGTTCCCAAAAGAAGTAACCGTTAGAAAAATTGAAGCTGACACAAGGAGAGATACTGAAGAATAAAGGGAAATACTTTGGCTGATCTTTTTCCTAAAAGGATAGCACAATCAAGAACAATGTCATATCATAAGGCTTTATGATTTAAAACCCTGTAGGCAAGATTAAGGAGGCTTTCCAAAGGTCCCTGAGTACAATTCAACAATCAGTTTCTGAAATTGAGAAGCAAAATTAGATCAGAGCTGGAGGTTCCCTCCACTCTGAAGGGCTCTCTTAGTACCAAGTTGGCTGCCTGGTAGCACTTGAGACTCTAAAATGTCCGATAGCCAAGATGTTAAATGAATACAATCACCACAGTCAAAAATCCTCATTTTGACTCTAAACATTCATTGGTGGGGGGTACTTTAAATGAGAAACAAGGTAAGTGGAAATCATGTTCCATAAGTCAATTCCATAAACCTGGTAAAACTGTAAAGGTGGAAACAAAATCAAATACCAAGATGGACAGGACACTTTGAACATCTTCAAATAGCCTTTATACAGCCACCATCTCCTATGGGACATGCCAGTTTTTATCAGAGATCTATTCTCTGGGTGAATATATACTTTTCCTTGTTGTAAGTCTACTACCTCCATAGTATCTGAAAATCTATTAACTTTTCTTGCCCCTACCTGTGGAATTCCTGCTATTTTCTCAAGTGATAGAACCACCCATTTTACAGGAACTGGAATCGAGGAAATTTACAAGATTTTATCCATCAACCAAAATTTCACTATCTCTAACATCCTCAATCATAAGGAAATTTAGAAAGAACACATCTGTAGCAGTTTTATTTTATTGATGAATTCCAGAAATAAATATTGGATTATGTTTATAAACTGATATTTTCCTCTGGGCATATTAGAGTGCATTGGATTCAGAGCTTTTATTTTTACATGATTAAATAATGATTAAGGCTTTGATTGGGCCACAACAATAGGACATTGAGCCCAGGAAGTAAGCACACAGAGGAGCAGAGCAGCTGAGGCTGAAGAGAATCAAGCCCCAGGAAAAGGGACAGAGCCAGTTGCCTGTAAGTCTACAGCTGGATTTGTGGAGCGAAGTAAAGCCTAGAATGCTGCATAGTCTATAGCTGACCTTGTGGAGAAAACAGAGGAGCTGAGTCTGGAGAGAGGAATCCAGGAAGCCTGAACTCTGATACATGTTGGCAGCCATCTTGCTCCAACATGGCAAAATACTTTGGTGACAGAAGTAACTTATGTTTTATGGTCTGGTAACTGTAAGCTTTCACTCCAAATAAATACCATTTATAAAAACCAAACAATTTCAGTTATTTGGTATCAGCACCCCTTTAGCTGACTAATACAACATCGTAACTTAAAACTTAAATTAGCTAAATTATTTGAATTTCTCTCTCTACTTTTGCCTAATTTTCTTCTCTAAGCTTTGATGGCCATTACATTTAAACCCTCAGGAAAACATTGGTTGCCCTCTTTGAAATCATAATGCGAAGATCCACAAGGCTCATTATTTCTTCTAGTATACATGATATTTATTTATTATAATGTGAAATTGCTAATTACTGTAAGGGACTAATTACATATACTCAGTTTCACCATTCACAGATTTGGGCTTCCTTT
>JAQZBX010083965.1:0-13322 GCA_029593785.1 Cabassous unicinctus | reverse complement strand
AGGTGAGGGAAGGTGGGGAGAAGTTTCTGGAATCTGAGGTGGGAGGAGTCTAGTCTTCTTTGTACTCCAGATATGGTCCCTTCTGTTACACTCTTCACAAAGGCTTGGACTGGCCACCTTCATTTGTGTATTCACTCAATATTTATTCAGGGTTTAGCGCACTGGGGATTCTTAGAGAAATAAGACCCATTCCTGAACTTAAATAGCTCACAGTTTAGCAGTGAGAAAGTCACATAAAGAACAAGTGAAATGACAGAGGAAAGCATGGGGCTGTGATGGCAACACAGGAGAAAGTCCCTGGACGGGTCAGGAGGTGTGGCCGGGAGGTTTCCTGGGAAGGGCAATCCTCAACTAAAGACTTAGTGAATGCCTGGTAGGAGTCAGCCAGGTGAAGAGGGGAGAAATGGTTTTCTAAGTGCAAGGGGCACCTAAAGCAAAGAGCAGCAGTTCTGTTTTTAGCAAAGACAGTAAAGGGGCATTTCTTATTGAAAGACCATGTTGGTTTTGGCTGCAGAAACTCTTCCCTTTCTAGAATCAGGCTTTTCAGGGAGAGGGTCCTGCATTGCTGACCTGACCCTTTTGTTTCCAGTCCCTTCACTATACCACCCACTCTTAGAAATCTCTAATCCTCACCCTCAGAAATTTCAAACTTTCCGCAGAAGTGGATGGTTCACCTCTTGTTCCTTTTCTGTATCTTGAACTATCCCAACATATTCCTCCTTAAGCTCTTCAGTTGTATGATCTCTTCTCTGTTTGGTCAGTTTATGCTGGGGGTAGAAGGGAGAGAGGGGTGGACTGTGGTTCCACAAGCAGAGGTGAGTATAGGTCTGCAAGTTCCATTTCTGTCATCTCACCTGTGAGAACCATGGCTAATTTCCTTCCCAGGTCATCATATTTCTCTTCACTTATTTCTTTTTTGAACAATCCACTCACTAATGTTGGAAGCATTTGTTTCTTTCTCTCTGTTCTCAGCCTGTCTACTTTACAAGAAAAATCACAATGGTTGTCATAGCTATGCTCTTTGCTTCCTGAGCAAAATATCACCAGTTGCGATGTTCTACTTTCCATTGATTAAATTTTACCCTGGGTCTCTCTTTGAGTAGGGCTTACCTATTCATTCCCTCAAAATGTTTATAAGCCCTCAGAGTTAAGTCCAATTTATTATCTTCTTTTCTTTTTTATTGTTTTGTTTTCAATGCTCATCAAGTTAAAAAGCATATTTAAACATCTGTGATCTGCATGTAATGGCAGTGGGAAAGCATCCAAGAGAAGTGGTGTCCGCAGAGGTATTGTAGGAGACAGTGCTTGAACACAAATTTTTTCTTTCTGTTACCTTTGCTGTCACTTAGGGAAGGCTTTCATCAGCTCCTATCAGCACTGTTGTAAGAAATTCCTATTTATTCTCCAGCCTCCAGATGTCTTTCCCCTGTGGTCTACATTGCTCAATCTTCATGTCACATGCCAGGTCAGAGCTTCCCAATAGCTTTTCACTGCTGACAGCATAAATTCCATCCTCCTCAAGCAGACATTAGAGTTGTTTTGCCGTCAGACTCCTGACTTCCTGGTGACTGTCAAATGGGTTCACCCATTGCCCTCTAATAGTACCAAAATATACTCTTCCTGTGCTTAAAGTTATGAGTCTCTCCTCATTCCTCCTCTATGAAATTCTTCCCCTCCACCTTGATGTGTGTCCACATCCTACCCTGTATCCTCTGATTATTGCAAATGGAAGCACAGTTTCTGTTTAGATATACACGTGACTACATTGATGAGCAATCATTTTGTGCTCTGTTTCCCTTTGTCCATATCTGGATGGAGATTAATAAGATATCATTGGACATGGTGGGTCTGCTGCCCTACCCTTTTTCCATTAACTCTTCACTGGCAGCTCCACTATCCTTCAGCTGCCTTGTTCCAACTACTTTTCAGTCCCTGTCTTCGCTGACATCCCTGAAATATTGTTCTCTTTCCTATAATCTATGTCCAGGCAAATTTTTATAGTTTTGTCTCCCATGTTGTGCCCCGACCTCCATGCAAATTTGCCCGAGCAGGTAAGAAGAGAGGGAGTGCCAATTTTAACCGTTTACCTATTTTGTGTTGAGCAGGGACGCATTTAAATGTACCAACAAATCTGTAAGGAAGTGTTTTTATCCACACTTTTAAATGAGATAATTAAAGCTCAAAGAAACTTAATAACTTTGCTAAGGACAGTTTGATGCTGGATATGACGCCAGAGAGGGAAAAAAAATTGTCATGGGATGGAGTTTGCTAAAGCAGGCTCATAGATGTGGTGGGATCTGAGCCAGAGCTTGGGCTGGTGGACAAGGGAGAAAGCACACTGAGTGTGAGCAGCATAACAAATATTTCGGACTCAAAGTGACAATGTGATCCTTTACGACTTCCTGAAATTTGTATCTGATTTCCTTTAAAAAAAATGCAATAGTAATGTTAATTGCCTAGTTTTGAGCATGCATGCACTGAAGTGTGCCAGAAGGCCCAAAGCTCAGGAGTAAGTGAACTTTACTGCAGCGGATTAAGAACAGACTAAATGCTGACAAAGAAGCAGAGATTTTTAAAATTTTAACTTCAGGTCTAAAGAGGATTCTTAACACAAGGTAGCTGAAACTGGGCAAACACACAATCCCAGGTGGTTTCACACAGCGGGATAAAATTGAACGTGCCCTGGCAGGAGGGGACGGGAGCCCGTGACCCACTCTGTAATTGTGAGCATTTTTATTTTTCCAATTCACACACTAATGAACTGCTTATGAGCACCGAAGAAATCAAAAAGCAAGTCATGGCATATAAAGGAAAATGAAGAGAAGGAACTGAAGGATACTTTACTAGACTACATTTTGATTTTTTTAAAAAATTGGCTGCATGAGAGGTTATAACACCATAATGATTAAGTGTCTGAGATTTAGAGTTTTACAGAATATTAAATATATGGTGACCTCGGGAAGTTACTTAACCTTCTAATGTTCTATTATTTCTGCTTTAAAACGGGGATAACAATACTGGCCTCATATGGTAGTGGTGACGATTAAATGACAAAGTGTGTATAAAATGCTTAGCCCAAATCCTACAGTCATTAAAAATATTTATTATCTAATATGGACTAGATACCAAGGACTTCATGCTAAGCAAAGCAGACGTGATCCCTGCTGGCTCATGGAGTTTACCATCTAGAGCAAGAGATAGATGTTAAACAAAGAAACACAAAAATTAGTAATTACAAATTATGGAGAGTTCTGTAAAGGAAAAATTCAGATTGCTATGAGAAAATAGCAGGGTCTCTGAGTAAGTGATCAGAAAATAGTAATTATTTAAAGACAAATTTTTCCTTGTAACTATGACTTATTAGTTTCAATTAGACAACAGTTATGCAAAGTATAATTGGGGGGAAAAAAGTTAGATAATATACTTTAGAAGTAACTCTGTTTGAAGGAATATGAGACCTACCAAGACAGAAAGGGCACTGGTGGACAAGATTCCAGAGAAAAAGTAAATACAGAGAGGGGAGACCAAAATAGAGCTCTACTTTCTCCTCAAAACATTTACCAGTTCCTAAGTGCCTGAAGATGTTTTCAGCAGTCTTTATGGGGCTGAAGAGACAAAGTTGGAATTCATGGCCTCCAAGGGAGAGGGCACTGGGAAATACCCTGGGCTTTCAGTTAGAACCTATTTTAGTTTGCTAAAGGTTACCAATACAATATACCAGAAATGTGCTGTCTTTTATAATGGGAACTTATTAGGTTAAAAGCTGACAATTCCGGGAAGCATATGTAGCTCAAGTGGTTGAGTGCCTGCTTCCCACATACAAGGTCCTGGGTTCAATCCCTGGCCCCAGTAACAACAACAAAAAAAATGCTTACAGTGCCAAGGCTGGAAAAAATGTCCAAATCAAGGTATCAGGTGAAACTCTAACCCTGAATATTGGCTGCTGGCAACTCTGACTCCTGCCACGTGGCAAGGCACAATGGCGGCTCTGCAAGTCTTTGCCTTCTCCAGGCTCACTTTCTCCCCAAGCTCAGGAGCTCTTCCCATTCTTTTTTTTCCCCCTTACACTTCATCTGCTGAAGATCTTGGGCTCTTTGAACTGCAGTTTCCCACTGTCTGGGTAATCATGATACAGTTCAACATGACCTCGATTCTCTGTGTTTCTTGCAAAATTTCAGTTGAATCCAGAACCTTGAGAGCTGTAGATTCTGGAAGAATTTGTCACCAGAATCTGCCCTAAAGGAAATATGCATGGGAGGTCTTCATGCAGAAGAAAAGTTATGCTAAGGGTGACAGCATGAAATTGTAAGAAAGAATGATGAGGAAAGGAAAGGTATATATGTAAGTAAATAGAAATTAATATCAACTGTGTAGAACAATTGTAATAGTGTTTTATGGGCTTAAAAATATATGTAGAATTAAAATACATGACAATAATGATAGTATAAAAGTCTGCAAGAAGATAAGTAAAGTCATAGTATTCAAAAGCCGTTTCATTATACAAGAATTGATTAAAATACTAATTTATATTATACTTTAGTAAATTTAGGATACATGTTGAATCTCTGAAAGAGATGCCAAAAGATTGTATAACTGCCATGATGTGAAAAAATGGAATAGCAAAACTTACCTGATTAACCCAAAAAGAAGGTAAGAATAAGAAAATAAGGAGCATAGAACACATGGGACAGATAGGGGAAAAACAGTAAGATGGTAGATTTAAACCCAAGTATTTCAGCAATGACATTAAATGTAAACAATTTTAAAAAGGTATTTTGTCAGACTGTATTAAAAACCAAAAAGACCGAACAATACAATGCTTACAAGAGAGGCATCTAAATACAAGGGGTCAGAAAGTTAAAGTAAAAGAATGAAGAAATATACATCATACAAACACTAACTAAAAGGAAGCTGGCATAGCTATATTAATACCAGACAAAGTGAACTGTAAAACAGGAAAGGACCCTTTATAATGACAAATGGGTCAATCCACCAGGAAGATAAAATGTTCATATTTATAGTGTTTAATAATGTAGCTTCAGAATATATATAAAGCAAAAAATAAACTTATAGTATTAAAAAAGACATAGGCAAATCCATGATCACAGTGGAAGCTTTTAAGTATATTTCTCAATGAAATGATGGAACAAGCAAATGAAAATTGCAGTGGTGAGCAAAATCTGACATGGTCCCAGCCTGTATTGAATTTGCGTCCAGTTAAGGAGACAGAGTAATGAAATTAGCACACTAATGAATGTAAAATTGCCACCAGGTTGAGTGCTGTAAAAGAAAGGCAGTGTTATAGAGTGATCATGACCTGGGCTGGGGGATCATGAAAAGCTTTTCTGAGCAACAGCTTTCAGATCTGAAGTGTGAATAAGGGCTCATTAGGTAAGAGGAAGTGAAAGTGTGGTGCAAAGAGCCACATGTACATGGGGCATGGCATCTGCAAAGGTCCTGTGGTAGAAGAGAGGGTATGAATTTGAGGAACTGGAAGGCAGCCAGGTTGACTAAAGGACAATGTATGTGTGAAGGAGAGTGGCTCAATTTCAAGCTGGAGAAGTGGGCAGAGCCAAAACAGTCAGAACCTTGTAGGCCAGGTTAAGGATTTTGGACTTGATCCAAAGAAGTGGAAAGCTAATAAGGAGTGGTAGAGCAGATGCATATTATTATTGAATTTAGGTTTTGGAAAGATTTTTCTACCTGTGGCATGAAGAATAGTCAGAAGACCAGAGCCAATCTGCAGTTGTTATCAGTGATCAGAGATGAGGAGCGTTGGTGGTGACAGTGGAGACGGAGCTATAAAATCGACAGGACTTGGTGAAGGATTCTACGTGGTGACTGTGAGGGAGTGAGCCACTGAGGATGTCTTTTCGGTTTCTTACTTGTGCAAATGCATTCGGCAGTGGTACCACTATTTGAGATCTGAAACACAGGAAGAGATGTGGGTGAGATGAGGGTGCCTGGACAGAAGTTTTAGGGAGTGCTGCTTCCATAACTTGTTGAGCTGACTTTTTCTGTTATTTTATTTTATTTTTTTGAATCTGAAATAAAGTTATTTAAAAAGAAGAAAAATAAATAAAAAAAGAAGCACAGGAAGAGAACTCGGTGTTGGAAGGAAGATCATACAAGTCCCGGGCATGTTGGAATTGCAGGTGTTTTTCTGTTAGAGATTTTTCTAGGGGATGCCTCCGCAAGATTCTTAATTGATTTTCTCTTTGCGGCATTTGGTTTGTTTTATTTGCTTGTTTTACTCCCTCCAGTCCAACATTTCAAAAATGCAATTGTAGAGCCTGGCTGTGGATATTTATCATGTTGCAGCATAAAAATATTGACACTTGCCTAATTTGAACCTTCCCAGGAAGTAATGCAAACAAGAGAGAAGATGGAAAATGAGTTAAGATCCCTAGGAGCACTTGCAGGATGTTGGACACTGTCCCCAGGCAGAGTCCAAATCTGTCAGGGAACTTCTCTGGTGGTCAAAGTCCAAGTGGGTGGCTGGTTCTCTTCCCTGGGAGGTGCCACACAAGGATGGGCAAGCCAAATTTAAGAGACTTGGCTTGTAAAAACAGGGCCATTCCAGAGAATCAGTAATGAGCTCTCCTTTCACTGAAAATTAACTCAGTCAGGGATGTGAATCAGGGGTCATGTGAAAAGAGAGGCCAATCAACTCTTCCAAAGCAATTACCTGTTAGTCCTCTAGGAATGGAGATGCCATTTCCCTTGCTCCAGGGTGGTTGAGATCCTATTGGCAGGTTGTTTTGAAATCCTTTCCATCAGAAAGGACACCAGGAAGATGAAAGCCTGTGCAAAGGGAATTCACATCCAGTCAAAAAAGGAACTTATATTCACTGCTATTTCTGTATTTTTTTTTTAACACTAACCAGTAACCTTATGACCATGCAATAGTCCCTTTGGTTCAACACATTTTTTTCCCTCCTTCTGATCCATATAGTCCTTTTATTCTTTGAGGGTTTAACTTAAAAGAAGAAATTGGATTGCCATCTCTTAAAGTCTAATGAGAAATCTGGTTCTGGTATCTGGCTGGAATAAGGTTTGGAGATTATATATGGAATAAATTATGTGTTTCTTCTTTAAGAGAGTTTTAAAGTTTGCCCCACACCATTAGTCTTGAGTCTCCTACAGTTTCAGCAGTTGGAGAACTGGAGGGAAGATCTGCTTCTTTACTTGAAATAGAATCCTGAGTTTTGGAACTGTGCAGAGCTAGAAGGAGAGAGAGAACTATGTCTGTTTTACAAGCTATTAACTATAATTCGATTGTCAAAAGGAGGAAAGGTGATAGATGTTCAGGAACTTGTTATTTTATGTGGTGGTTTATATTTCTGATTTGGTTGGGTATTGTTGTCTCAGGAATTTATAACTTAACAGCCTCTATACTTCCAGCCTGGAACTGGAGGGCTCAATGAGCAATGACTTTGCTTAATACCAGTGCCATTTAGCACAAAAGCGCCATAGAATTTTGAAGCAGGGAAGAGAAATCCTTAAGCCTGTATATAGTCCAGCACTCTCTGGAGGCCCTGGGATTTGGGATCCAGAACTGTTTACATCTCCACCACCACCTCCTCACCTCTGCCTCACTTTGACCTATAAGAAAACAAAGGTCCAGAAGGGAAGTGCCCTGGCAAAAGTCACACGACTTGTATCTAGTTGGAGTTCACCTTTCTATAAATTTTCTTAGCAGAAAGGAACCAAGACCCTCACCTTCCTATGTAATTTCTTTTTAAAAATTATTTATTTTTTATTGTAGTAAAATATGCATAACTTAAAAATCATTTAAACCATTTTAAGGAGACAATTCTTTGACATTAAGTACATTGAAAATGCTGTATAATTTTCACCACTATCTATTTCCAGACTATTTTCATCATCCCAAACCAAAACTCATTCTCATTTAGCAATAATGCCCCATTCCGCCCTTCCCCTACTCCTGGTAACTACTCTTCTGCTTTCTGTCTTTATGTATTTGTTTATTCTAAGTTTTTCATATAACAGAAATCATACAATATCTGTCCTTTTGTGTCTTGTTTACTTCACTCCACGTGATGTCTTCACGGTTCATCCA
This sequence comes from Cabassous unicinctus, assembly GCA_029593785.1. Lineage (NCBI taxonomy): Eukaryota > Metazoa > Chordata > Mammalia > Cingulata > Chlamyphoridae > Cabassous > Cabassous unicinctus. The sequence continues at coordinate 5,239 of JAQZBX010083965.1, read as the reverse complement.
TGTTGTAGCATGTGCCAGCACATCCCTTCTTCTTATAGCTGAATACTATTGCATTGTATGGATACACTGCATTGTGTTTATCCATTCATCTGTTGATAGATCCTTGAGTTGCTTCTACCTTTTGGCTATTGTGAATTTTCTTGAGAGAAGAGAACCAAAAGCTTTAGCTAGTCTTTATTTTAACAGACTAATTTGGCATATTACCTAGAGAAAGCCCCAGATGATGGCCCTTTGTGAAATCCTTCTTCATGGGCTTTGAGCTTTAGATGTTTTTAGGCCATTTTTATGTCTGCTGTGGATTCCTGCAGACTCTGTATTTAGGAGGAAGCAGTCAGGTTAACAGACAATTGGTGAGTGAAATGGAGAGAAATTAGTGGAGGGGAAACATCGCAGAGCATAATTGAACTTACTCTTGCTTTGGATCCCCTTACTCACTGATGACTTGAGTATCTAGCTCTTGAGAGGTTGAATAACAGTCTTGGGCTTGAAAGGGTTTTGCCTTCCTGTTTGCAAGCTTAGCACTTGTTTCTGTTCCACAAAGAGAGCACTTGCTTACTTCCCATGTGGCTCCAAATCACACATTGAGAAGTATGGTCTAATTCTACCTTTTAATAATTTATCATGATATTGCTTGTTTTTTAATTTGGCAGATGAAATGAATGACCTAGAGCTGGTGATTAATGGGACCCCATCTCCATTGTAACCCCAACTCATTAAACAATGATTTCTACTTGTTCTTGTCTTGTTAACAAATATGTCAGAGGTCTTCATTCACTAAATCTAAATCTCAATTGCAAAATTCTGATTCATTCTTACTCAAATAATTTGGTAGAAGAGCCTCAGTTTTCCCATGTGTAAAATGAATTCAATGTTGGTGACACTGGTCTTAAAGTAAAATAGCTTTAAGAATATTGTGAAGGCTATGACATGTGACCTTGTGTATTATTATTTTATAAGGGAGAGTTTTACTTTCTAAAGAGAGAAGCTATCAGCTGCCCATGGCATTGGTGGTCATTTATTATTAATGATTTCTAAAACCTCCAGCACTGCAGGAAGCTTCAAGCATCATTACTGCATTAAATTTTGCTTTTCTGTTAATAGACAGCTATTTTTCACCGTCACTTTCATTAGCAGGAAAAAAGCACAAATGAACAATGAGTTCCTATATTTGCTAAAATATAGGACAGTAGAAGACATATTCCAGGCTCTGTCACTTATTATTAACTGAATGATCAAATTGAGCTTTATAAGAACCAAAAATTTCTTGGACACTGATGGTGACCCATATGCTATATGTCCTTCTTACCAGTACCATCACAACATTTTACTTCTCAGAAGTAAGGGTCAGGAAGGAAAACATTGTATTTAGTTTTCATTTTCATGTTTAAAGAATGAAATATTCAAATCCCCACATCCATGAATTGAGAAGCAAAAATCATGGTATAATTTCAGACATAGGAAAAGCATCTTATCCCCTTTAATTCAACTTCTGTGTGGATTGCAAAAGGAAGCCTTTTAGATGTCACCAAAGAGATCTTCTCCTTCTGGAAGGATTTTTTTTTTTTAAATCACAGCTCCTAGAGGATTCATTACTTTGCAGGTTAAGTCATGGAGGTAAACACCCCCTGCCTCCCCACAGTCTGGAAAATTCAAAATCAGGCCTAGTTGAACATATCATAGAAGCAAAACTATGCTAACCCCCAATGTTACACATAGAAGCAGTTCCTTTCTGTCAAAATCACAAGTCCTCATTCTACATGCCCAGTTTGTCATTGCTTTCTCTTCCTCATCTACTATCCGTAGCAAAAATGTTTGTGTCCTGGGGATAGCTGTATCCGAAGGTGGTAATAGCAGGAACAAGGGTGTCAGAGGACTTGTTCTTGTCTCCTCTTTTTTTCTGTGTCTGCCCTTTGGTTTGCTCATGTTGTGAGAACAAGCTTACAAGTTAAAATGGCATATTTTCAAAGGGATAAAGAATGTCAAGTCAACAACTTTCTGCAAACATTATGCAACTGGCAAAGGAAGAAGGTGCAGGAAGGAGCTATTTAGCATCATACACTCATTACTTAGCTTACAGCTAACAAATTGCAGGTTTTGCTTGATATCTTCCGATTGCATTGAGTTTTCCTTTACGTAGTCCAAGCATGTGCAACAAGTACGTTTCCATCCAATTACAGATGGCAGTTTATTTTTTCCCAATCAGCAGGGTCCTTTGTTGTGTGGTAACAATCAGCAGGAACAAGGACATCAGGCATCTTGTGCTTGTCTCCTCTTATTTTCCATGCCTGCCCTTTGTTGTTTGTTTTTAGGTTAGCTGATGCCGTGAAACAGCTCTAGACACATCATATTTTCCACCCATTAATCAATGCTCATCCAAAGAAGCATTCTGTGCACTGAGACATAGTCAGGGAAGGTATCTGGCTTTCACTTACAAAACAAATCAGTGTTTATACTTGAAATCTATTCTAGACAAATTAAAGGACACAAAAGAATGCTCTATCCATTAAACATCATGACAACCTGACTATAAAAACTCACAATTTGATCAGAGCCAGTAAATGGATGTTGTGGATTTTGCATGTGTTATAATTTAGTGAATTATTTCCTAAAGTATGTTTCATGGAAGAAAAGACCCTAGAGATAATTAAGAGAAGGGATTGGGGGTCCAATCAGTTTGGGGAGTGCTTCATATAAGATCTCCCTCCTTTCAGATATACAATGCATAATAGAATTTTACAGCTTTGACAAGTCTTACTGTTAAAACAACAACAACAAGCAAACAAAAATCTGTTATACTCTGTGTAACTCAGCATTTTAAAAGCTCATTTGAGGACAGATTTCTGTTTTGGAATAACACCTATTAATATTTGAAAGTAGCAACAGGAACAAGTGATCCATAAGCTACATTTTTGGATCGAATCAGCAATGTGAGGTCTGCTACTGATTTGTAGTTCAGCATAAACTACCATCACATCCTGGTCTACACTGCTATGCACCAGTGACCTTTTCTTTTGAATGAAAATAATAATACAAGTGAAAATTTATTAAGTTCTTACAATATGCCAGGAAATGTACTTTATATACCTTATCTCAGTTATTCCTTTAAACTTATGTTTATTTTTAAAAATTACTCAAGTAATGCAGGAATACGTTCTCATTGCAAAATGTCAAAATATAGGTAAATAGAAAATTTCTTTAATTTTGGTATGCAAACAGCTATATCTTTTTCTATGCATTTAAATAGAAATATATGTGTGTTCAAAAATATATACATTTCTCTGCTTTTTACATAAATAGAATCATATTGTGCATAACGTTATGCAAGCAGCTACTTTTTCCGTTAAAGGACTGTATTAGATATTTCTGTAAGTACATGTATATCTACTACATTTCCCCCCTCTTCCCCCCCCCCCTTTTTTTGGATGAGTTGTATGCTTTATCAATATTTTTTTTTGGACACATACCTTTCAATGGCCTTAATTTTAAAATTGATATTCAGGCTATTTTCAACATTTTCATTAATGCCAATAAATATTTTGATTTCTCATTCTTTCCCTTCTTACTGGTAATATGACAAATAGATAGCCTTGAATAATTTCCTAATTGAAACAACCAGAATACTCAATAAAACAGAATATGTCTACTGGTGCATGAAGAAGGAATGTTTAGAGGCCAAAATCAGAGTGGAATTAGGGACCGTACGGAACAAGAGATTTCCAAAGTTGCCTCTCTTTCTGATGTTTTCTGCTGAACCCTGAGAAACTTGAGCTACTGCTTGGTGAAATACAGGACAAGGGAGTAAATCATAAAGTCCACACAAGATGCTGAAGCCAACAGGAAACACATAACATAAAGCTGAGATTCAAAGAACTACACCTTCACTGTAAAGGTAAACAAGGAATGAAACCACTATACAGAAGGAAACTAGAAAATTTACCCGTCTTTCTCAATGGGGGTATTGAATAGGAGATGAAAAGAATTTCTCCTGAGAATTCAAAACCACAAGTCTACCTTACTGTAAGTTTGCAGTCTAATTCATGATGCCTTTGCATAGCAAAAAAGGTCAAATGATGAAGTTAAAGTGGTGCCAGGTTAGTGGTGCCCCTGGGCACATGATGTAAACAAAACAAATTCAAATTCTCTTAGAGAAATTTCAACCCAAGACTCAAAGAATTCCACTGACAAAGTTATAATAAAAATTAGCAGCCTGAAGTAAAAATTCACAAAACACATAAGGAACTAAGACACAATGAGTGAAAGCCAGCAGAAATGATACAGCATACATCATTTTTATTGCACTCTGCTTTATTGAGCTTTGCAGGTATTGCGTTTTTTTACAAATCGAAGGTTTGTGGCAACCTGCATTGAGCAAATCCATTGGCACCATTTTTCCAATCTCATGTGCTCGCTTCATGTCTCTATGTCACATTTTAATTTTTTTTTAGGCATACTGCTATTGCACACTTAATAGATTACAGTATAGTGTAAACATAACTTTTTTATGCACTGGGAAACCAAAATAATTGTGGGACTCATTTTATTGCAATATTTCTTTTATTACAGTGGTCTGGAACCCAACCCACAATATCTCCAAGATGTTTCTGTAAACAGGATAACCAGACTTTAAATGACTTTATATATTGGAATTTTTAGGAACTAAAAATAAAATAACTATATTTAATACTTTGGGACACAGGAAAAGCTTGAGAATATGAACAAGAATAAGAAAATTTAAAAGAAGAAACAAACATATCTGTAAAAGAAGCACTAGAACTTCTAGAAGTAATAAATACACAAATTAAAATTAGCAAGGCAATGTAAACAACAAATAAGATAAAAATAACTGAAAAGAGAATTGGTTAATTGGAAGACCTATCTAAAACAGCTATACAGAATGCATTTCCAGAGGTCAAGAAATAGAAAATATTAGAGATTAAAGACAAGGAAGACAGAGTAGTGTGTACGTTTAATGCGAGTTTTAGAGAGAAATAACTGAGACAATGGGGGAAAGCAGTATTTGAAGAGATGGTGGCTGATAACTTTCCCTAATTGTTGAAAGACCCCAAAAAGTAGATTCAAGAAGGCCGATGAGTTATAAGTATGAACGGCAAGGGAAATTTATACCTAACAAATAGTGGAGCAAAAAAACAAAGAAAAAGAGATATTGAAAAACACCCAGCAAAAAGACCTAGCCACCTACCAAGAAAGGACAATTCCAGGGGTGGCTGACTTCTCAACA